>JACEVL010000077.1:945252-950252 GCA_020284085.1 Aporrectodea caliginosa
GTAGAACGTCATCGCAGTAGAAAGGTCAATATACCGATCCCAAGACTTTCTTTTGGACTGTACTGGCCTGATAATAACCTGAAACCCCTTTGTTTGGTCGAGTCCATTAGCAACACGAAACCCCTTTGTTTGGACAGGTCCATAGTGGCTAGACACTGACAAAAAAATGTCCGAACACCGTCCACGTGCCTCAGAAACACGGGTGAGACAGTGAAAAAACACGCAGCGGATATTAGGTCACATTAGGAGCAAAGTCCGCATTTGACCAACTAATTGCTAAAAAACATGACACGCTGTTCGGCCACCTTGGCTACGCCACGTGCCCACAGTCCCATGCACACATGCGAGTGCACAACTGCACATGACATAATGTGATGTGCAAAAAATGCACATAAGTACATAATATACATGTATACATGTTACGTATATGAGTGGCCGAGTGGGTTGGTAGCCCGCTCACCACGCCGGCGCCCCGGGTTCGATTCCGGGTCGGTCGGTTTATCAGAGATTAATTTCTCGGATCTTTACTGCGGGTGGCTCGGTCGCAATATAAACGTGGAATACAATACAATACAATACAACACAACACAATATACTGGGGCGCGGTGGTATAGGGGTATGTTCGGTGCCTTGCAGCTGGAGGGTTGCGGGTTCGAATCCACCTCAAAGCCGCCGCGTAGGGACCCTGGGCAAGTCCTTCACTCGCAATTGCTCATGCGCTTCGGCGTGAAACTCCGATGCAGCGTCCGCGCAGTAGTCCGGAGCGCCTCTGAATGGGCAATCTGGTAGGGGCGCTATAACAAGTGTTCAAATACAATATAATACAATATATACGCTGGTTGGTTCCACATGTGTGCGTGGGCCCGCCACTGGTGATTCTTGTAGATTACTGTGCATTGTTTTGCGATTGGTGTAATATTTTCGTTCGTAATGACACTTAACGTCATAATATGATATTGCAGAGAGCGCCTCTGAGTAGGTCTCTTGAAGAGGCGCTATATAAATTCTTAGAATGATTGAATATATGCTTAACACAATAACCCAAAAAATCTCCTGTGTTACATAACGCATAGGTCTACATAATATATGCTGCATTCATTTGAGCATGTATCTCTCCATATTTACACGTATATAGATACACGTGGATACGTATATCTGTATATACATTATTATAGACGTACGTAGAACATACATTCATTCATACATAACAAGGAGTGCGACCACTCTCCATTTTCTGAAATCCCAAGCTCTTGCCAGAAAAATCGCAAGATTGGCCAATCGTGTACAAAAAATCCCAAGTTACTGAAAAGGAAAAGGTTTTGCTGAAATATGAAATGCGTTTTAACAATCACAGTTATTCACAAAAATGCTTAGCTAAGAACTGGAAAAGAAAAACCCGAAGCATACATTGAATATTAATGAATTATGATGTTAACAAGTAACAATAATAATAAACATCTTTGAGACTGAGCGAATTTTTTCTAATCTGATACGCTGCCATTGTTGAAAAGTACAGTAAAATCTGGTCTGTAGACCTTCAAAAATCCCAAGATTGCTATGCAAAATCCCCAGATCCCAAGTCGACCCTCCAAAATCCCAAGATCTTGGGAAAAATTCCAAGGAGTGGCCACACTGATAACAAGTACTATAAATACGTAGACGATGAAAGGAACACTTCGAACATCTACTAAACGTCGACAAACAAAACGATTTTTGCATTGCTAGCAGAAGACTTTCACGTAAACAACACAGATGGACAGATGTCAGATTTCTCATGAAGAGATACCATCAACAAATCGAAGAATAACATCTACGGAATAACTACGCCGCCACTTCAAAGAGGAGGAGAAACAGTTGTTAAATCTATGTATACCGTTAGGCCCTATTTCAAAGATTCAGTAGGAACAAGAAATATCGGAAGCCTGGGGAAAAATCAACAATCGTCCAGATATACTAAAGAAAGGGGAATCTGTAAGACTGCTGAAATAACACAGGTGTTAGGCCACAGAGCACCCCAGGAAAAGTCAAAAAGGTAACCAACCAGAATGAAACAATATGTTGAGAAAGAACTACAAACAAACGCCGGATATACATCGAGGTTTTGCATAAATTAATCAACTATTCATAGTGAAGCAGATACTTGAAAAATGCATCGAACACAACCAGACATTTTTCATCAACTTCATAGACTTCAAACCAACATTTCACATCGTATGACACGATGGAATGTGAAGAGTGACGCAAAATGCAGGAATACCAGAGCAATTAATCGAACTTGTGCCAGAGATAATATATCAACATCACCAATTGCGATAGAGGTATGCAAAATATCGCAGAATATTTACTATTGAAAACGAGAGTTCGACAAGGATGCGCCTTACCACCGTACTTGTTTAACCTAGTTCTAGAATCAGAGAAACACTCAGCCTAAGAAACATCAAGGCAGGAATAATCAAACTTAATGAAGGTCTCTTAGATTTTCTGAAGATATTGGCTTCTTCACTAGAAGCGAATCAGATTTACTACAATATAATGACATAAATATTAAATAGACAAAACCAGTAGAATATTCGTCCTGGGGGTCTATAGAGTAGTGGTAACATCACTGACGTGAAGAGCAGTAGGGAGGGGGATCGCTTCCCGCAACCCTCCCAAGAGGTCCAAGCCAGAACTATCAACATCCAAGGAGTATCTATTGAACAAGTACGTCATGTCGTCTAGCTTAGGGTCGAATAACCGCGAACGGCAACAACAAAACAGATATACAAAAGAGAATTTGACACAACATAATAGCATTTGAAAATGAAGAAGTATGGAGATGCAGGAACGTAACAAAAGAAACCAAGACAAGGATTATATGAGACGATGACTGAACTCGCTTTCCTGCATTGATCAAAATGCTGGACAATACAAAAGCAAAACGAGAGAAAAATAATCTCCAAGTTGAAATGAGTTGGCTGTGGAAAATTTCAGAGACTGAGAAGACTCCGGGAAATTATAAATAATAACATGAGCAATTATCGGTATCCAGGCAACTCCGCTAGATAAAGTCGCTCAGGGAAGACTCCGAAGGTTTGATCGTATGGAGAGAATGGAGACCAAGAAGATTTAGACTAAACACGAGAGGAAACATTTAATCTGACAAAATTAATTAGAGTAACGAATAGAAATCATCAGGTGGCCGACATCAGGAACTGACGATGATGATTATTACGATGATGACGATGCCATACATGCATATATACATACATAGATACAAACATAAGAACACAGACTTACATACATACATGCACACATAAAAACACAGACTTACATACATACATGCACACACACTTACATAAATACATACGTACGCACATAAATACATACACATTATGCATACATAAATACATACAAGCATACACACATACACACATACACACATACATACACGCATACATACACACATACATACACGCCTACATACATACATACATACACACACAAACACA
This sequence comes from Aporrectodea caliginosa, assembly GCA_020284085.1. Lineage (NCBI taxonomy): Eukaryota > Metazoa > Annelida > Clitellata > Crassiclitellata > Lumbricidae > Aporrectodea > Aporrectodea caliginosa. Next base: position 948,744 of record JACEVL010000077.1, read on the forward strand.
CATACACACACACAAACACACACATAACCCTACAGAAGCCAGTGAGACCCATATAGATAGACAGAGAGACAGAGAGCGAGGTAGAGCGACCTGTTCGTTGTTGCGCAGGAGAAGATGCGTAGTAAATCCGAGCGACGACCAGTTCATGGCTTCAATGGTATCCGATGGACGACGCATCAGCCACAGCCACAGCGACAGCGACCACCATCTTCGCCCTCGTCCACCGGTCGCCCATAGCTCAACTGACCGACCGACGGAGGCACGGACCGCCCGGCGGCCGAGAGGGAGCGCCAGGCGGCGGGGACGGACGGATGGACGGGAGAGCGAGCGACCGCTATCACCGTCGCTCCATGCACTGTATGTGTATGTATGGTGAGGAATGAGGATGAGCCGCTGCCTGCCTTCCTGCCTGCCTTGGTCAGTCAGTCGATGGCGGCGAACGGACAGTCCACCTCGCTCCTTACTTCTGCTATGTAGAGCCGTGTCGTGTCTTCTCCTCCCAACGCTTGGGGCGCTGCTGTGTCGACCGCATTGTGGGATAGCAGTTAAGGACGGCCTATCATGGGTTTCAAGGATTTTTCTCTCCATCTGTCTTTCTCGCTCTGTCTGTCTCCGTCTGTCTTTGTCTGTCTCTCTGTCTTCTCTCTGTCTCTTCCTGTCTCTTTCTGTTTCTCTCTCTGTCTCTCTGTCTCTGTCTCTGTCCCTGTCTATGCTCTGTCTCTGTCTGTCTGTGTCTCTGTCTCTGTTTCTCTCTGTCTCTCTCTGTCTCTGTCTGTCTCTGTCTGTCTCTGTCTGTCTGTCTTTCTGTCTCTTCCTCTCTCTCTCGCTCTCTCACTCTTTCTTTCTCCCTTTCTTTCTTCCCCTCTCTCGGGACTTATCCCTTTACGGTTGATTATTCCCATTGTTTGTCAACCAATGAACACTATGCTCGTACTCTTAAAATTTGCTCTACGTTTGTTGGAAAAAATAAAATTTATGGTTATGTATGTATGTATGTATGTATGTATGTATGCATATGTGTGTGTGTATGTATGTATGTATGTATGTATGTATGTATGATATGTATGTATGTATGTATGTATGTATGTATGTATGTATGTATGTATGTATGTATGTGGAAAAGGGGCAGCCCTGCAATAGTATGTATGTAGGGCTGTATGTATGTATGTAATGTATGTATGTATGTATGTATGTATGTATGTATGTATGTATGTATGTGTATTGTATGTATGTATGTATGTACGGATGATGGATGGAATGAATGAATGAATGAATGACGGACGGACGGTGTACGTATGATTGAGTACATGCGTGATAGATATGTATATATATGTGTATTGTATATGTATGTGACTATGTGTACGGATGGATGGCTGGATGGATGGATGGATGGATGGACGGACGGACGGATGGATGGATGGATGGAGATTGATGGACGGACGGACGGATGGATGGATGGATGGATAGATGGGTGGATGGATGGATGGTGAATGGATGATGGACGGACGG
>JACEVL010000077.1:952752-984203 GCA_020284085.1 Aporrectodea caliginosa
TGTCCAACAGGGTGAAGCACTCCACCATCACTAGCACCCATGCTTTTGTAGCAGTCGCCATGGAAACCGGCGGTGCATGGAGCGTGGAAGCACTAGAGTTCATATCGGAGTTGGGAAACCGGATAACGGACGCAACCCACCGTCACACTTATTCGTAATCGTAATCGTAATCTCCAAACTTCTAAAGCGCCACTCGAAAGCCAAGCGCAGGGCACCAGCTTATTCACGAGCGCCAGTGGGACATTGCCACCGCGCTCTGCGCAATAATAACAATGTGTGTAGGGACTTCTTGAGCGTCTGCTTGCTTTTCAAAATGTCACTCTGTTGTCCGTGCAAGCAAGAATGTCATTATTATTGTTCTATCATTAATGAATGAATGAATTCAGCGTGAGCGGTGCAACTATAGCTGAAAGCCTGCCATCACCGTTTCAATACATCTATTATATTCGCGACAAAATGCACCAATTGACCTGAGGTAACTGTAGCAACCACGTGTAATGTCTAATGTATGTAATGCTCCGAAGTAATGTCAGCTATTAAGGCAGGTTGACGTGGCGGACGTCAAATGTGAACCATAGGTCGATTCTCTCTGGGTATTTTAAAACAATCTATATCGGGATTGAGCGATATTGCAATGGCTAACGTGCAGCCCTGCAACCGAGTGATCGAGAGTTCATTCATTCATTCATTCATTCATTCATTCATTCATTCATTCATTCATTCATTCATTCATTCATTCATTCATTCATTCATTCATTCATTCATTCATTCATTCATTCATTCATTCTCAGCATTCATATAGCGCCTCTTCAAGAGATCTACTCAGAGGCGCTCTCTGCGCTAGCCAATATGATGTTAAGTGTCATTACGAACGAAATTATTCTATCAGTTAGCAAAATAATGCACAGCAAGCTTAAAAAGTCACCATTGGCGGACCCACGCACACACGTGGATCCAACTAACGGATTCCCATCTAAAGCTGACAGATGGCATGAATGTTCAGAGTCTTTGGGTTCAAATTTCAACATACAAGGGCGGTTGACCAGTCCTCTATACTATGGCGTCTGATTTTCTCATCGACAGTACAGTACGGGTATTGTACTGATTAGTGATTGCCTAGGCCTATATAGACGAATTGGCCTGGGTTCAGTTGTAGTTTCAGTTTAATGACACCTTGTGATAACAAAGATCATTAGCGTCACCCTCCTCCTTTATCCAGGCTTTGGGACTGGCACTGACAGAGTACGATCAGTGGCGGAGTTTACCTGGGTTCAGATGGATCCCAGCTGTTTAAATACATTCCTGCACTGGGCATTTGAATTCCCGACCTCTCTCGTTTGATAGGTCAGCAGGCTACTCACTTGTAAGATGCTAATGAAATAAACACGCATTCACAAGAAATAATGCTGGTGCAACAAACTTTGGTGAGGTAGATTTATACAGCAATAAAAATACAAAACGACATCCAAGACTCATTGGTATAGGGGACTACTGTTCAATGCAAGCGAACTTGTCGGGATTTGATAAGCAGACTATCTTAACTTCTTAAGCAATATAATCTAGTGAATCCCATTGCGCCGTTATAAAGATATAGAAATCGTCAGTCGATTTTCGCTTCAAGTGATATGAACTTTCGAAGCAGGCCAAAATCCTGCAAGTCAAAGAAACTACAAATAAGGTTATAGAGGGTAAGCAAGTCGAAGCACCTGAATGACACTAAAATTTACTAAATAACTGGTTTCTTGCTCTGATACATATAGCAGCGCTCATCGACATAAATGTCACGGCTAAGAATTTACTGCGAAACGTAGAGTTACAACCGTTCTCAATCGATTTAAATGCCTAATTTAGTGTAGGCAACTAAGAAGGAATTTACTTAAGTGCACGCGCACTTGTCGGGATTGGAAAAGAATCTTAAAGATGTCTTACCTTTGGGCGTTACATAATGAGGAAACGTCAGGTGAATGTCTAGAGAAAGAAATTTCGCAAGAAACGGTACCTGGAGCAAGAGCAGAGAGGAAACCAAGGAAGAGGTGGATGGACAATGTGGGCGAATGGTTGGGATTATCAACGGAGAGGTTGCTGCGAGAAACCGAGGCTAGGAGAGGATGGAGAAGAATCGTCTACAATGCGACCAACCCTCGTATCGAGGACGGTTGAAGAGAGAGAACTTTAAAAAGCTGAAGTGAATTGATATTGTACTGAAACGTCATTCTCAAACGTTCGTAATGGTAAGAACAGAATTTCTTAAAGAAAGGCGCATGACGCAAGGAATAAAAACATTATTTTTAACGTAAATTTTTTAAACGACCTCTCAACGTTTATCTCACAGATAATAGTTCAACGCAGTTTTTAAGTACAGGTTGTAATAGCGGGATATGTCACTAATCAGAATAAAAACATTATTTTTTATTAGGTAAATTTGTAAACGACTTCTCAGCGTATATATCTCACAGATAATAGGTCAACTTTTAAGTACAGGTAGTAATGGCAGTATACGACAATTATTAAGTTTACACGAGATATCGAAACTATTTAATACAAATTGTTTCCATTGTGAACATCCATTGGAGTAGTTCTATTCTTCAGTGAAACGGAAGATGGTTAGAAAACCATCATTATAACTTTGAGAATAAACACCTACTACCTCCTTCTTCTCACTATCGTAGTGAAGTGCATAAGGACTGCTGAACTGGCTCCCATTCAGCTGCGGACCAATGAAATCCAAGATATTCATCTCAGAATCTAACAGCTCGATTCTGTCGGACGGGTCACTAATCAGAATTCTGCCATAAACATCAGCAAAATTTACAGTACTCTCCTCACCAAGTGCTGATTGATATTGGCGCACAATACTTCCGCTCATATCTATCTCCGTTAATTGTGTTTCACATTGGTCGTTATGTGAAACCAATACCAGGTTCCCATTTGATTTCTCAAGCACATTTGCCCCATGTCGGAAATCAAAAATACCTGAGGGCAACATTATTTTATGCTGCAAGAAACCAGCGGCATTATACATGCTTAATACGGCAGGATTCAGTCCTTGCTGATTCGAAAGGATTATAAGGTTGCCATTAGCGGATACGGATAGAATTGAAAATGACAGCCTCAGATCACTAATCCATGGTGATACACTGAACTGATGTTCTGCATCCTTAGTAATGCGTAAGACTGAAAGACACTCGCCTTCCGTGTTTTGCCCTAGCCCTAGTACATACACACAGTTGGAAACGACGCAAGATGCCACATCCATCGCAAGTATTTCTGACTGCCGGACGACGTCTTTCACCTCTGCCATATTGTTGCGGTCGTAAACAACTACGCTCCAATCCCTGGAGATCATAAAAATTTCATCTTTCAGTGTAGTCACTTTGAAGACGTGCTGCTCAATCGGAAACTGATGCAAGATTTCCATACGAATCGTCTTCTGGGCTGAAAATATACAACTCTCCTTTATAAGTGGAAATGTTTAATTTCGTAAGACGTACAGTAACAATGATCAAATAATACACAGAAACACAGAAAAATAACAGAACTCATGTCCTAAATACAAGCATGTAATGCACTGTCTTTAAGTTTCTAGTGTAAACCTGAAAACTGAAAAAAAAATCAAACGAAATACGAGGAGAAGAAGTAGTTGCCCAGACATGTATTGTATTGTATTGTATTTAAAGATTTATAAAGCGCCTCTCACAGTACACACCAATCAGGCCCTCCCAGTGCGAAAGCCCTCGAGAATAAAGACAAGTTTTGATGTAACGAAAAGTTGTAGCAGGACCACCACATAGTATGGTGGTGCGAACAAAGGGGGGAAGTTGATTCCATAGCGAAGGGCCAATGCAGGCAAAGGCACGGGACTAGGCTATGGCTGTTCTCACACGAGGAACAAAAAGGTCAAGACGTATTGTATTGTATTTACGGATTTCTAAATTACCTCTCACATTACGACGCTCCCAGTGCGAAAAGTCTTTAGAGTAAGGGCAGAGACAGAAGTACTCCCAGTTAAGATCAGAGAGCGAGTCGTATAGAGGGAAGATCGTTCCAGAGCAGAAGACCAACAGACGCATAAGCGCGGTATTGGACAGTAGCAGTCCGAGTCCGAGGCACCAATAGGTCATGTCGGTCTAACGAACGATTAATGAATTAATTGTATCATGCAAATGTTCTCAGAAGACGGCATTCAGATAAGGTGCATGAATTTATGGGTGACAAAACTAGCTAGAAGATTTACCCTATTATACTTTCTACTCCAAGTGTGAAGTAGATTGCACAATAACCTTGAAAACTTTATTCAAATATGCAGGATGAATAGCAAAAGGAGGATCAATAGTAATTTATTAATCGGAAGATCCGTGGCATCGGGGAGGGCAGGGGAGGTGTGAGGGGAGGTAGGTAGGGGAGGTAGAGGGCAGGGCAGGACGAGGGAAAAGGTAAGGGAAAGGAGCGAGTAAGGGGAGGGGAAGTGGAAGTGGAGGGAGGGCAGAGGATGGTGATTTTTAGTGACCCGCCATAGCTCGCTAAACTTCCTCCGTCCTAGGACGGACAAACATCTAGTTTATTAATAAGAAGATCAAAACCATAATGCCAATGAGTATGAAAGCCAACCACCGTCCATGTAATTGATCACCGTCATCCCTCTGCCAACATGGTGCACGGGTATCCCTAACTTAGCGGGACTTCAGTCCCTTCTGGGTACCCGATTGTTTCCCTCAAACGCTAATAAGATAATCATGTGATCTGTCTGTTTTAAATTTCCAAACTTATGATCGGTGATTAATTATTATTCCGGATCACTACTTGTAAACTATTCTCTGGAAACAATAAAAGGATTGATTGATTGATTGATCAGCACTCGGTAACGGAAGACTCGTGGAAATGTTTGCACGCAGACAGCACATATCTGTAGGTGTGCGTCAGTAAGAACGTTCACGTAGGCCCCTCTCATGCTTGTAAGTGGGTACCATAGCGGTTCCCGTTTCGGATTTTAAATCGAGAAGTCTGGGTTCGAAACCTGCTTGGGCAGAAACATTTCAATTTTGTTCCGCTAACGAACTGAGCATCAGAGAGAACACGTGCGCTGTTAGGGAAATATCGGACAGCAAGACCTGACCATCCGCCACAAAGCCGATAGTAAGATAAATAAAGTCGCTAACTCTTAAAACTAGCTGACGAATGACTTACACATTGACTTAATTCCAATTTCAGATCTAAGTTATTCGTAGTCACAAAACAAAACAGTATAGTTCAATAAGTACTTATTTAACTACTCAAAACCTATTCCTTTATTTTTGCGAACTTACCCAACTCTAGAGTTCTGTGAACTGCATCTCGAAAGTAGTTGGTCGCAAGGATGTCGCTCCATTGCGAACAGACCGTTCCAAGTCTGCCTATCACCAGATCAACTTTCTCTTTCCACACACTCTTTGCCAGCTTCATACCATTCACCTCCGTAGCTACGACTTTTACAAGGATACATGCAAGTATCTCGACCGGCAGATCTTGCACCTACAAGATCAAGATAGCACACCTGTTTTAAGACATCTAAAGAACTCTTCAGCATGAAATCAAACAAGTGGAAGGACCATTTGAGCTGAGCCGTAAACACCACTGCAATCCATTGTAGAGGACACGTTTACATGTATAGCAACTTAATTTACTGGGATAAGCTGAGTTAGAAACACGAGGACGAAGAGCAAAACACAGCACAACAGGGCTTACTTCTAACCTCACGACTACGTATCTAGATCTTTACAAAGGAGAATAGTATTAAGGAACTATCTTTTTCCGATTTTACCTTGATTAGTATTATTAAGCAGCATAAATTTTCCACTTTTTACTTACAACCTGTTGGTAGGGTCTAATAAGCAGGATTATTTTTTTTCAACTTTTTTTATCAGTGTTGATCGAATTCCTCTCTGTGATCCGTCCTTGTGTTGATTTAGGCTAAGTTTGCATTAATTATTAGTGACAACGTCGCTGAACAGATTTCGCTCAGCATGCTGGAAGCCACGATCGTAGAACTACACGACGAATGCAACGCGAACTGTGGACAGTAAACAACGGTTAATGGAATCAACGATGGGCTCTGAAGTTTAACGCGATCGCTAAGACGTCTCTACACGGTGATTCAATAAAAAGTAAGCCAAACTTTGTATTTCATATAAGTACTTCTAACATGAAAAAAGTATTAAATTTTTGGGTGAAGAAACTCTCAGTACTATGGTTTAATCATTTAATTAAAGAAGATGTTCAAAAGTCCTCCTTCTGCATGCACGTAAAACTGGAGGCGCTGGACCATTGGGCAACGTTTTCTTCAGTGCGCGATGACCTTCGTCTGCACTACCAATGACGCGGTCGACTGACCGTTTCCGCTAATTTTTCGAAGCAATTTATCTAATCCGCTTCTGGTCCAGTGTTTTTCTAGAGACTCTTGTAGAAATTGACGGCTGCTGTAATTCTTGGACCTCAAACCTTTTATCATGTGTAAATCTTCTTACTAAAAGTCTCTTTCGGAAATTGCTAGTTTCTTGTTTATGTTTTAAGATCTCGTCTGCTTTTTTGAGTAGGAAATAAAAATCGGAGGAATTAAAATGAAAACTATCTATTTGCATGTTTTTATTTTACCTTTATTAATAAAATATAGTTCAAGCTTTAATATTTGTTTATAAAGTTTTCGCATTTTTATTGAATCACCGTGTATATGCAAAGAACTCTACCTCATGTTGAAAACCAATTAAGGATGCGAGGCATATATGCACACATTAATTTTGTTTTGGTAACAAGCTTTAGCAGTCTTATCAATCAATCAATCAATCAATCAATTCTTTTTTATTGAAGCCAAAGAGTACCGAAACAGAGGTAACATGAATATTAGCCATTGATAACATTACAACACAATTATAGTAGCATGAATATTTTTCATTAATAGCAACAAAAGGGGATCCTGAAGGGACAATTGTCCCGCTAGATAGGGTCACCTAATTACTAATATCGTGGTTCAATAGTTCAGTTGTTTATATTCAGAAAATCTAGTACGAAAAACATAAACCTTAACTACATTCAAACTAAGCGTAAAAAACCTTAACTAGAATTAAACCAATCCAGGCATGTACAGTATTACTTCAGAAAGTGGTTAACATTACCCAATAGTTATCAAGTGAACATAAACATAGCACGCGCTAATACAAATTAAATAAAAGGAAAGAAAAGGTGAGAAAAAGCAAAAATGGAACAAACTGAAAGGAGATAGTGAAGCGATATGACTAGATAAACAGATAGTGAAGCGATATGACTAGATAAACAAAACTAATGTGTAAGAAAATTAATGTGTGTTTATATAATTATGCCTCGAGCGCCTCTGAGTAGTTATCTTGAAGGGGCGCTATATAAATTCCATAGATAGATAAGAAGAATGGGCGATGTCCGACTATAAACGACACTGTTCAAGCGATTCGCAAAGCTTAGATCATATGAAGACTTGCAACTTGCAGCGCTCGTGAATAAGCTGGTGCTCTGCGGTTTGCTTTCGTGTGGCGCTTTAGAAGTACGAAGATTACGATTACGATTAACTCGCATTTCCATTGCATGTGTAGCTTACCGTTGTGTCGCTCAATGAGGCGAGTCTTGCACGTTTTGCATTGTCACCTGGTTGGAATACTGCCACTAAATAAACAAATGAAATCATTACTAAATGCAATAATTAACCTCAATCACTTTATGTGATTAATATTATGCGGGCCGCAATATAACCATGTCGGCTCAAAGGGCTGATTTGCTTGTAGACTTTCTAGTATACGCGGTTATGCGCTGTTGAATACGCATAGGGCCTAAATAGGATACTGAAAACTGTGCTCTTCAATGGCTACGTAGTTTCGAACGAGCAATACGAAGTTTAGCCTACCTCATGCGAAAATTGATTGGATGAATGATAATAATAATAATAATAATATTCGTTTATGAATTCAAACTAACAAGTATGCCTATACACAGTAAGATTAGGCCTACATGATAATATAGTAGTGACAGATGATAACAAGTTTAACAGGAGTCGAATTTAACTGTTTGGCAGCTCGCAAGTCGCCCATCTGTCCTACCAGTGCTAACTAAATTTACAGTCGCCCCTAGGGAGTGGAAGTCTGAGCCAACCTTCTGTGGCTATAGCGGGTATCGAACTCGCGTGCTTCTGTTCTTCGTACCTGTGTATTACCATTCAGCCATCACCAAATATCGCCCCAAATATTGAAATTACAATCAAATACAAAATGTAATATTGACAACTTCTTTGCATGTACTTACAGTCTGAGCCGTCATTCGTTTGCTGGTCATCATTGGATTCATCTGGTGTTCGTTTCTTTGACATACTGTAAGAGAAGCAGTGGGATTACTTCAGAACAAACGTCGCCTCAATTAACATAAATTTTGCAAGAAACACCAACCGAATGTCGATTATTGCCAAACAAACCGAATGAGAATTAAATAGCAAACGTTATAGTACATGTACGATTGCAAAAATAAGTCGCCTAAGACGTATATTGTAAGCGAATCGCAGGAAATAAATAATAACAGTTTTATTGCAGTTTAATAAGTAATCGGGAAGAGGATCTCTTAACTGAACGACGACATCTTGAAACTATAATATTGTGACGTCATATTATGTGATGTAGTTGCTGTTTAACGAAACTGTGTCATAACGAAGATTAGTAAGTAAGTAAGTATGTATGTAAGTAATTGTGTTCTTTTTTAAACGCCTGTATAATATATCTTACTTACTTACTTGTATAATATCGCAGATATTAGACAGACGACCATGTTACATGTTATGTAATATTGTGGTAGGATGGAGAACAACCGACAAGGCGGTCACGACGTATCAGCCACCATGAGGACCTTAAACTCAATGCGTTTTCTAAGTGCGAAACAGTCAACGAAGAGCACGTACGTAGCCTACATGAACATCGCATTTCTCACAACAATTTCACAGTCTTAGCAAAGATGTTAGAGTACGACTCTAGCATCTTTGGTCTTAGTGTCTTTTATAGATCTGCCAGTCTGTGGGTTTTTACGCTTGGCACAGACTTTGCACCTTTGGCTTCCATGTGACTCATGTGAATTAGATGGAAAGTGCTTGCCAATTAAGTAGCCTGGTAATGCGGCCACTTGAGGACGGCGGCACTTTGGCTACCTGGAATTTTTCGGCGATCGAGTGGTCATGAACGAAGGTCGTCTATCAGGACATGGCAAAACAGAGTCATCAGATCGATGGGTTGTCAAGCTATTTACGATCGAGTCAGCTGCAAACCTATCTCACACAGTCTGTAGAACACGTACCCAATTTCCACAATTTCTTTCCCGTCCGCCTTGTGCTGTAATAAACTTGTAAGCTAGTCATGTAAGTCTACACCAGTGATTGTTGTAGTCACACGTCATGATCTGTGGCGGCGCGTGGGGAGTGCAAGGAGGTGCGGTCGCACCGGGCGGCCACTGGAGGAAGGCGGCACTTTGGCTACCTGGAATTTTTCGGCGATCGAGTAACTTATTATTGATTCGTGAAGTGTAAGAAAGAAACAGTAAGTTAGTATGTTTACCTAAATTAGTCATTATTCTCGAATGATTGTCATGTGGGTCTTCAATTATGGTCAATTATGATGCGTAACGTAGGCTATAACTTCGTACTGAGAATGATTTAAATATATTTCAACTTTCAGGTTTCAATAAAAATATAATAGGGCCCATGCGTAAACTGCTAATACTAAAAGTAGCCTACTTTAAGTGCACAGTACACATGTAGTGACACTATAGTAATAATAATAATAATAATAATAATAATAATAATAATAATAATAATAATAATAATAATAATAATAATAATAATAATAACAAGACGATTTGTATAGCGCCGTAGATCAGCCGAGGCCGAAGGAAAGGGCGCTGTAGGAAATGAGTACTGTTCAAAAGTTAATTGCAGCCTGCATGAAAATTGTTTCAAAAGATAAGTCTTGAGCTGTGATTTGAATGTCTTTCAAAGAACAGTAAGTTAGTATGTTTAACTAAATTACTCATTTTCTCGAATGATTGTCATGTGGGTCTTCAATTATAATGGTCAGTCCCTCTAACACACGTAAGCCTAGCTATTGATCTGAGACTCTACTTATAGGCCCAGGCCAATAGAAATCTACTGGATTGTTTTACTCCAAATCAAACTTTTCAAGCTGTCCTATTCCGGATTCTGCTCCTGCACAATGCTATTAGCCTACCCATATAATTATCACTATCATCATCGTCGTCGTCATAATCATCATCATCATCATCATCATCATCATCATCATCATCATCATCATCATCATCATCATCACAGGGCTTAAAGTGTGCATGGACGGTCATGGACGGCGTCCAGGCACTTATTTTCAAGGCTGGACGCCGTCCTGCCACTTATTAGGCAGCACCGCCTGGACGCCGTCCATGCAGCGTCCATGCAACAGTGTAATTTCTCTACGTCACTTTCAACAGCATTTAATTTTTTAAGATTCCAATGAAATTTCATGTTGTCATTTTGATTTCTGAATGTTTTCTACCGTGTAAGTGTAACTTGTTTCTGCACCTCATTCCTGCAGACTTGTACATCCTAGTTAACTATTCATCAACTCGTACGTCATATACGCGCTTCCGGTTTTATCGTCTGAGTTTTCGTAGGCCCTAACAACTATAGGGCCTAGGCCTATAGTTTACGATCTAACTGACTGTCACATGACTCACATCCACTGTGAGTCTTGTCTTGACTGGTTCATAACTGAATGAACTTATCAAGTTAAATGACTTCAATACAACGCATTGATACAATACGATACGATTCACCCAGACCTATAAAACACCAACTGTCCCAGTTTTACGTAATTCACCAGCAAGACCCAGAAACTGTTGAGTGACAATTAGGCCTACATACGACTTCATGATCATATATTCGTTTATTGAGTTAATAACAGACAAAACGCTGTAGCATAGGCGTAGCTACATTGAGGCACGAAGAGGCAGTTGCCTCCTCTTGCTTTTTTCATATACTAGAACTTCGATTGACTAATTACCCCAATGACCAGGATTTTGCCAAATTTGTGAAGTTGCCTCCTCTTGAATTTAAGTCTCGCTACGTGCCTACGCTGTAGGTATACAAAGAAAAACAAAGGCAAGAAAAACAGGTCAGAAGGAAGCAATGGCTTAATAAGAGTTGTAACTTGTCAATTGGAATTAGGCTAAGTGAATTGTTTCGTTATACAAAACTCAGCCAGCTCCGCATGACGATGCCCTTGCCCTACCAGTCACATTTTTTTCCGGAGAGCATTCTCCAGGCTTCGTCTCACAATAAGTCACCTGAGGAAAATTATGTGTGCCACAGGGTTGCAAAGCCTACTGAGAATATCTGCTAACAAGATAGCGGCATCGATCGGCTACACAACTGGACAAAATGCATAGCTAATTTACAAAAACAGAATTTTTTTAATGGATTTTGACTGCAAAAATTAACTAGACACTTCTGAAATAAAACTTTGAAAATAATTGTTGTGGTGTAAGTCTGGGAAACTGGATAAACCATGAAGTTTTCATAACTTTATCGTTCAGAAACTGCTAGAAAACAAGAGCCTAGCACGTCTTCCATTTGATAACAATTGCTACAAAATGCGTTGGCTTCTGGGGCTCCGCCCCAGGAGGCGAAGTTGGGGAGAGGGGTTGGGAAAGGGTATTGGTGGGAGGAGGGAGCCTGGGGAGGGAATGGTTAGGGGCGTCCAGGCACTTCTTTTTACACTTTAAGCACTGCATCATCATCAACAACAGCAACAACATAATCATTACAGATTCGCACCTTTGCACCATCGTAGGCCTAGCCTATAAACCTTCTCTGGTTTGACACCCCAGCTCTTGACCTGACGCAGAACCTAGGCCAACAACTCATGCGATCTTGATTTGATATAGCACCGGTGTTACGCCGAGAAATTCGGAGATTAAAATTTACATTACATAAGATTATATTTACAAGGAAAGCATTTCGCAGTAAGTTGCTACAGACGTATTTTGAATTTTGATATAATAATTATAATTATAATTATGACATTGATTGATGCGATGACATTGATTGATGCGATAACATTCTTTGCATAAGAGTCAATGCATAATAGTCAATGTTGTGTTTTCCGGTCACTGGACATTTTAAACGTCAATGGTAAACAAAAGTTGTAAAGATGGCGACTGGGAGAATCAACGTTTTTCGAAACGAACCAGAAATTGTTGTCGTTAATAGCGATGATGAATTACTGATCCCGAACAGGAATAACAGTCAGAATGACGAAGTCCTTCTCGCTGATCATGGTTAGTATTTCGCTTATGTAGCAACTATCTAAATGTTTTAGAATTCGTCTCATAACTTTCGAAACTGCTGGAAATTTGACACAATGTTGCCTTCACTTCCTGCTTTCATTCTACCTAAGTGGAACAATTTTTCCATCTTACTTTACTTCATACAGATACACACCACTTTGCCTTTATTGGTCATGATCTTTAGAAGCAGGGAATAGAAGCACCATGGTAAACGTGTAGTTTAACGGCGCAGATTTTTATTCGCCACTGCACCCCTTCAAGGGGGTCCGCCCGAATCCCCGAAACCCGAATCCCCGAAAACGCTGAAAACAGACAAAAGCCCGATTCCCCGAAAACAGTTTTCTAGAAAGCGGCCGAGCTATTCAGAGTTAAATTGTAAACATGACATAGACTTAGCGTGGCTTTGATGTATACGATATACTGCCTATTCAAATGTTTATTTTTTATTATATTCATTCGGGTCGGACTTAGAAAATCAATTTCGGGGATCCGGCCGAATTTACGCCGAAATGCCTTTCGGGGATTCGGGTTTCGGGGATTCGGCCCGCACCCCCTTCAAGTAACCTACTCAGAGGCGCTCCCAGCCCATCGACGGCTAAAAAGTAAAGAGTTAAGAAGATTATAGAATGTAGGCGTATCATTCCGAGGTAACAAGTGCAACTCAAGTGGGAACCTATTCCAAATGGAGGGTCCCACAGACCGAAAGGCACAGTGTCGGTAAACAGCAACTAACCAATTGGAAAGCCAAACCCAAATCAAATCTTGTATACAACATGCTGGGAAATAGGCAACCAATGAAGTATGTCATGCATAATATGTGAGACATTGTCAAATTTTTAAATGCAAACAGCAGGCCTAGCAGCTGCATGTAAAGTAAGCTGTTCAATGGCCCCAAATGGAGGCCCACATGGATAGCGTTACAGTAGTCATTCCTTGTGTATAATTAGTCTTGTCTTGCAATTATTGTGGGGTCGGTAATAATGTATATTTTTGCATTTTGAAGCCTTAGTGATACATGTATTAGCCTAAGCCAACAATAATACTAAACATTAAAGCATAAGCCTCTATTAAGATTGTCACGATTAACTAATCATTTCCTTAGCTTTCTAGAAATTGCACCAGGCTGTGGTGTGCCAGCCTGCCTGTTCTCTTCTTTTTCATTAAAGGAATATATATATATAGTATATAAATTATATATATCTTGTTACCAGAGAAGTTAATATCCCAGTCTGTTTGGGAAGGAGTTTTTGTATTTTTGTATTTCTGTTCTAGTCTTTGCTAAGTTTGCTTAGTTTCTCTATTCTGCTTTGTGCAAAATAAAGTATATATATATATATATATATATATATATATATATAATATTTATTCTTTAATGAAGTGCCTGACAAACGCACTGCACTGTACATGTACATGTTATGACGATTAAACAATTCACAAGAACACAAATTACAGATGACATAACCTCAGCCTGAGTGGATGGTGGGTGTCTTGGGTAGAAATACTAGGGTGTTCTTTAAAGCCCTCATCTATTGAACTATAACTGGTAGTAGTGGCCTCCTAAATCAAGAAGCTAAATGCTTTTTCTGAGATCTTGAATTAATTATTTTTGTTTGAAAATTTGTATGTTCTAGTTTCGAGTCAGAGAGAACCACGACGAAAAAGAATAACGTACGAGGATGCAATCAGACATGCAGGTATTATCACAATACCACTACCAGCATGATCAACTGCCATCAACAGTATCCAGCATTTCTTCTTCTTTATCTTCTTCATCTTCATCTCTGTCTTCATCTTCGTCCTTGTCCTCTTCTTCGTCTTCTTCTTTCTCCTCCTTGTCCTTCTTGTCCTTCTGTTCTCCTCCTTCAACTTCTACAGCTCCTATTTTTTCCTCCTCCTTTTCCTCCTGTAATATCATCATCATTACCGTCATCATTGTCATAATGCCCACAATCATTATTAAATAATTTTGTGACTGTCATTGTGTGCCATCATCCTACGTATGAGGGTGACTGGCCAGTCCTCTCCATCACCGTCAGTGTACGGTCAGTGTACTCATTGTAGCTGAGTTGACTAGGGGTCCAAGTATTTGAAGTCAACAAGAACACACTCTTCAACTACTTTTGGTCAAGTATACAGTCAGAGAACACTGTTTTATTGAGCACGTGTAATTGATCCAATTTCCCTTGACTAAACTTTCTTTAAGGGCATTGAAGAAATTTAAAGATTATAATTACAATTAGTTGAATGGTTAATCATAATGGTTTGATTAATTTTCTTGTAGGTTTTGGCCAATTTCATTATAAGCTGTTGCTGTTGTGCGGCTTGGCTTTGTTGGGCAACACCATGATCATACTCGGCATATCCCTTGTCCTTCCGCTAGCTACGTGTGAATTCCATCTCACTGAAAACCAGCGCAGTTGGTTCAGCAACATCATCTTCTTTGGTAAGCAGAGTTTAGCTCTTGCCAGCAATTGGGGCTTGCATGGTTGCTTGCACTTTAGTAACTGTGTTTACTAGACATCTTTACAGCAAAGTGCGATTTTATAATAATATAATATTTATAATATTTATTCTTTAATGAAGCGCCTGACAAATGTTCTGCGCTGTACATGTGCATATTATGATGATTAAACAATTCACAAGAACTCAAATTACAGAAGACATAAATCAACAAAGTTGCAGCCATGCAAGGCGCAAGGTCATTGTACTTTTGCTGCCACCTATTGATTAATCAAGAATATACTTACTTACTTACTTAACGCATTGTAACATAGACAGTGACTTCATTTAGACCATAAGCTTGAATTTAATTTCAGGTGTTTTGGTTGGGGGCTGGCTGTTTGCCGGTCTGGCTGATTGGCATGGTCGCAGACAGATTCTCATGTGTTTTCTTGGTATTGGTTCCGTGTTCGGCTTCGCTTCAAGTCTGGCTCAAGACTTCTCACAGTTTGCAGCATTCCGCTTTTTCAGTGGAATTGGGTGAGTTTAACCTTCAGCCATTTGAATAGGGATGAGCCGATTATCCATTCAGAAATCGGTTTGGGACGGATTTTTGTTATATTTTTTACCAAAAACAATTCCTTTTTCATTAATACAGCTATTGTAACTTGTTTTGGCGACCTCCTACTGCATTAGTTCAACCATGGGCAAGTAAAAATGTAATATTTAATCTTAAATATTGAAAGCCCGTGTAAAATAATAAGTCGAACCATCGTCAAAATGGCGGACAGTGAGGCTTTTTAGTAACAAACAGTGCCTAGAACCAAATAAAAGTGAATATTGCCCATTAATCATATCGGAATCGGCAAAACATGCAGGCCAAGTGGGCCAACTAATCGGCAAAAAAATGCCAATCAGCTCATCCCTAATTTTGAACATTGTTATTATTACATAACTATTAATTTAATTGAGAGTATGATTAATAATTGCAGTATCTGTGGTTATAAGTCAAGATGGGAGATATTTCAAAACTTTTTTGAACCTATCCTGATTTCTTCTCTTCCCCTAACCTCCCACTCCGTTTCAATTCTAAACACCAGTCACCTTAGCCATCTGACTGTCTGGCAATGCCTGCCTGCCTGCCTGACCCCTTTGGATCTTGACCTGGAACCGATTTTAGCACCCCGCCTTTCGATTTTGTTTTGACTAAGCTGGTTCCCACGACTTTGCTGTTTGGCCCTGTAGAAATCTCGAGATTACTATTACGAATGTTAATTTCTGTATGTGTAAGGGTATATGTTTTCTGTGTGACTATGCACATGTGGAGATATTATTAGTGTGCATTTAATAAATTTTGCAGGATTGGAGGTAGCATTCCAGTACTCTTCGCATACTTTGCTGAGTTTCAACCGAAGTCATGTCGTGGAATGATGTTGAGCTGCCTATCGACTTTCTGGGTGTTTGGCAGCATTGTGGTGTCTGGTACGCATTTAACTCTCACCTTATTTACACGTCACAATGTAATATAACTTGTCCTTTTTATAGCACCTTTTTCTTTCTAAGCACCTGTCAAAGTTTAACTAATGGGAGAGGCTGACCAAAGGAGCAGTTTAGATGTCCAAATAAATAAATATATATAAAATATCTAGGCAATTTATAATTTTTTTAGTACTCGTGATCTTGCATCAAAATGGTACCAGTAACTATAGTATGTTGGAAATGTATTGGTATTGTAAGACACCCAAATATGTTGCCGTGTTCCACTGAACTACATTTGATCAATTTAAATGTCCCAGTAATGTACTTGTGCATCTGGTTTTTTTGTAGCACCTTTACTAATCTTAAACCTTGGGCACTAGTAAAGCTATCTTACAGATCTTAGTAGGTGTGATGTAATGTGTGTTCAAAAACGGTAAAGCTACATATTCAAATATATTGTCTTGTAAAATGCTTGTTTCTTTTGAGTTGTAAATATATTCATGTATGTGTGTATTGGAACATTTATGTAGCCTTAAATTCTGATATTGCAAAGGTGCCAGAATAGGGCTAGGGGACAGATATAACAAAGTGCAACCTTAGGTGTCCTCCAGTTTATCTAGAGCACTTTTCCGATAACTGTTTTGATTCTGTATTGCAGGGTTGGCTTGGCTGATGGTGCCATATAAGTTTGGTATTGAGACAGACAAATTTCATTACAACAGTTGGCACATCTTTTTATCCCTGTGTATCATGCCGAGCCTGGTATCGGCTTTGCTGTTTTTCCTCATGCCAGAAAGTCCTTTGCATCTCATGGAGGTTTGAACATTTCAAATTAGTTAGATACTGAATATTTTTGTTGTGAAATTTTGAATAATTGCACCTGGACGTTTTGCACAGTTTCTGTAGTGGCTACTTTCCTGCTTTCTATTAAGTTATTCTTCATTTTTACAATTAAATTTCATTTGTTCTTTTAAAATTATTTTTGCTTTCTATGGCTGTGTAATCTTCCTTTTATTTGCCATCATATGTGGTTTAATCATTGTACGGTACTTATCTTACTCATCTTCACCATTGTCGTTATCATCATCATCCTTTACATTTCTCATCTCCATTAGTTTCATCATGATCACCATTAATATTAGTATCATTATCAGTGATGGGCACAAAAGTATTTGAAAATAGATTTCTATTTTCAGAATAGAAAATACTATTTTATTTTGTATTTTCAAAATACTTTTGAAAAGTATTTTACCCATCACTGATCATTATCATCATATTTATCATTATTACTATTCATTATTATTATCGCTGCTAATTCTTATATTCTCATGTGTTGCTTTTGTCTAGTCTGGGCGGGACGGTGAAGCGTACGATGTGTTTCAAAGCATCTTTGAAGACAACCATCGTCAGTTGTTGCCGTCAGAGTTTGAGGTAGGTCAGAGGCCACTGCAACAGCGGCATCATAAACCCTTACTACACACACAACTTCAGTCGATTTCTATAAAGTCCTTTGGGCAACTTCTTTTCCAACCGGATGAACGACTTTTGAATTAAATTCCTGGCCAACTGGCCGAGCTTTCATCGGCCGGATCTGAGCGTTCATGTATGTGTGTAACTGGGCTTTTATATAAGCGTCTTTTCAGCCTCTCATGGACTGGACATTGGGCAAGTCCTTAATCTAAAATTGTGAACGTAGCTGTCGGCTTCCCTTCTCTCTCTCTGACCTACTTTAACTGTCTTTTCTCTATTCTATCTCTCTATACCTATAGTTGACTGCATGGCTGTCTATGCATGACTGTCCATGCAGTTTTTGAATTCACATTAACACAGTCCATACAGTTTTTGAATATTTCTTCTTTCAACTCAACTCGCAATAAAACCACTTATACATTACAAATCAAAGCTCAATGCAAGTCAACTCTACACTGTACAAATTTCAAGTCGCTCACATCAGCAACTTCTTTCACGTTCCACACGTGCGACTCATACAAATTCATTAGTTCGACCAGCTAATTAAATATACAAGGCTTATGTTAATCTAACAAACAAAAGGTTTTTAAGTAGACGTAACTGATTTGTCGCCTGGTTTGACTTTCTTACTTACAGCTGCGTGTGAATCGTTTGTACTGGAGCATTGATCATATGAACTCCTTGGGGGAGTCGGTGAGGATCAGTTCAAAACATGATGATTTCGGCCAGGCAGTCATTGCTTTCCTCAGGTCATTCTTGGAGGTTCGTTCAAGATGACGTTTTTTATTGGGTTTTATTGTGGTTTGTTTCATTTTAGTTTGTTTCGTTTTACTGTTATTATGTAGAGCCCATTGAATTGGTGAAATTTGATTTTGATTGATTGAGTTAATTGGCTGACTATGACTAACTGTCTGACTGACTGACGGACTGATGTGTGACTGCTGGTTGGCTGACTGAATGTTTGACTGACTGTGACTTCCTGACGGACTGACTGACTAACTGTCTGACTCTGACTGACTGACTGACTGACTGCTGGTTGACTGACTGACTGACTGACTCTTGACTGACTGCCTGTATGACTGACTGACTGTGTGACTGCTGGTTTGACTGACTGACTGACTGACTGTGTCTGGTTGACTGACTGACTGTGACTGCTGACTGACTGACTGGCTGACTGACACTCTGACTGACTGATAAAAGCTAAAGAGATGTGATGTTTAATTTTTGCAGTTGTTCCGATCCTGGCTGCGTTTGTTCAGCTCTGTGCTAATCAGACGTTTTCTGACAATTGTTTCTATCTTCGTCTTCATCTCATTTGGGTTCGTAACTCAAACCTCTGTGCACCACTGCAGTAGTTTATTCTTGTCAACTTTAGTCAGTTATGATTGATCTATATAAGCAGTTGGTGGTGGTGGTGATGATGGTGGTCATCATGTTGTGGTGATGTTTGTCGTCATGGTGATGGTAGTGGTGTTTGTCGTCATGGTGATGGTAGTGGTGTTTGTCGTCATGGTGATGGTAATGGTGTTTGTCGTCATGGTGATGGTAGTGGTGTTTGTCGTCATGGTGATGGTAGTGGTGTTTGTCGTCATGGTGATGGTAGTGGTGTTTGTCATCATGGTGATGGTGGCTGTGGCAGTTGTGGCAGCGCCAGTTGCGATTGACAATGAAAGATGACTATGATGATGATTAATGAGGACAGTGTTTGATGAAGATGATGATGATGTAGTGTGATACAGGCCAGCATGATATAACATTCTTGGAACTCATTACCTACAGCACTATAATAAAACACTGATTTTGAGTTATATGGATTCAAAAGGTACACCTGTTCATGATGACTTTTCAAAGAGGCTCATTTACATGCCACTGATCAGTAGATTTCTAAGTGGCCCAATTGAAATAGTGAGATCTATCAGTATTGAATTAGAGTCAATTATATAGTAAAAGACTTGAACACATACTTTTTGAACAGGTGCTATCTTGCAAATAGTATGAAAAGAAAATAATCTTTGCACTTGGCTTAGGGAGAGGGAGAAGATGAGGGCCAGGGAAAGGGCAGCTAATAGGGAGCAGCAGGAGATTTGCCCAAAAGGTACATTTTACAGAACTAGCATGCTGGTGTGATATGATTGATTGAAGGGACATTTTACAGAACTAGCATGCTGGTGTGATATGATTGATTGATTGAAGGGACATTTTACTGAACTAGCAAATGCTGGTGTGATATGATTGATTGATTGAAGGGACATTTTACAGAACTAGCATGCTGGTGTGATATGATTGATTGATTGATTGATTGAAGGGACATTTTACTGAACTAGCATGCTGGTGTGATATGATTGATTGATTGATTGAAGGGACATTTTACAGAACTAGCATGCTGGTGTGATATGTGGATTGATTGATTGATTGATTGAAGGGACATTTTACAGAACTAGCATGCTGGTGTGATATGATTGATTACATGACATTTTACTGAACTGCATGCTGGTGTGATATAGATTGATTGAATTGAAGGGACATTTTACAGAACTAGCCCATTGATTGAAGGGACATTTTACTGAACTAGCATGCTGGTGTGATATGATTGATTGATTCATTGATTGAAGGGACATTTTATGAACTAGCATGCTTGGCTTGATTGATTGATTGCATTGATGATGACATTTTACTGAACTAGCATGCTGGTGTGATATTGATTGATTGATTGATTGATTGAATACATTGAAAAGAAAATAATGATTGATTGATTTTGCACTTGGCATTAGTGATATGAGATTGATTGATTGAAGGTCTAAGGGGATTGATTGACAGGATATGAAAGGACATGGGCAGCTATATGATTGATTGATTGATTGCAACAGGAGATTTACAGAAAAGGGACATTTTGCTGAACTAGCATGCTGATGACCTGATGCCCTGCATATGGAGTAGTCTAGTTAGGTTTGTGTATACAGTTAGGTTTGTGTTTACAGTGATTTTCTTTGATTTGCAGATTTTATGGATATTTCTCTTGGTTCCATGAATTAATGGAACGATTCAAGGACGTGGATAAAACTGGTGAAACCATTTGCATGTCGCGCAACAACACAAAGGACGCAGGGTCGAGTGAACCGTGTTTTCCGTCGGAGAACTTCTATCGCAACAACGTTATTGTTGCAGTTTTTAATCTGCCAGGATGCATACTCGCTATTTGTCTCATTGACAGGGTCGGACGAAGGTTTCTCTTAGGTACTGTGAATATGCAATTAATAATAATAATAATAATTGAATACACGGGTGAATAAAGCACTAAGTGCCATTATTTCTTTTATACGCTTTTCGCGTGTTTCCTGTAGATTGGTCTCTCATCTATGGTTCCAGCACTAATGATCATTAATTCCAGTAAATAGTAACGTTTCATTCGCCGTATGGCAGCACCCTATCAGTCCCACGTAAACAAAAATGGACGCTCGCGCAGAGCACGCTAATTCATTGTCTTCAGAAGTTAATATTACTTATTATTCGTCACAGTCTAGTGATGAAACGGAATACTATGATATTGATTCGGAATTTGAAAGGCAGAGTGCAAGTCGTGCTAAGGAAAAAGGCAAGATTCGGACAAAACACGAGGACTTATGGTCGGATAACACGAGGAAGCGAAGGAAGAATGCGGTTAGGATAATACTTGTAAAATATAGTTTCTATTCAAATAATAATGCAGTAGAAAATAGTATTTCTTCTGGGAAAAATGTCAGAATGCTTTATAACATCCTTATATTAATGATATTATTGAAAACTCAGGACTTGTGCTATTTCACACCAACCATAATAGGCAAGCATGCAGGCGGGTAAGTAAACAACGCTGGCCAATCCCTTAACGGTTTCATGTTGTGAAAAATTGACAAAATAACGAAATTCATGGTCAAATAGCATACTGCAACGTACTAACACATCATATTGGTTCTAATGATCAATGGAAAACATAATTTGGAAAAACAAATTTCATATCGATTTTACTCGATATGACTTTTTTGTACTTAGTGCTTTATTCCACCCGTGTATTCAATTATAAGACAATTGTATGGCGCCGTGTCTTGGCTGAAAGATAGGGTGCTGTACATGAGTTCAAAAGGTCAATGACGGTCATATGATTGTTTAAAATGATAGTCTTGAGCAGTCACTTGAATGTCTCCACAGAGGGCACATGAGATGAAACTATCAGTAATTCTTGCTAACCCATGGTAGAAATTATCCCAACAAATTGAGGAATATGTCGAGATTGTATGCTGTTCATTCGGCCAACCGTGCCTCAGATTCAAGCACTGGTGTCTGGCACATAAATATCATATTATTCATTCATTCATTCAATGGAAGCTCTCCTCACTGAGTGACATCAATAAATGGAGGTGTGTATGTGTGCATGCATTTGTAGGTGAACATGTTCTGTAGCACCATCTAGGCTTTTCAGATGCACTCCTTGCAAGACCAAACGATGGCATGAGTTCATTAAGTGCAATAGGTTGATCCATCATAAGGAAGAAGAAGAAGTGCAGTCCCTTAAGCAGCTGAGGCAGCCAAGGTATGAAGTGTTACAGAATTCGTTTTCTTAACCTCAGCATATGAGGACAGGTGGCCGTCTCATCTTCCCACCAACAGTGTGTGGTCATTGTACTCATTATAGCTGAGTTGGGTAGGCGGCACAGGTGGGGCAGAAATCTCGAACCAAATTTCTGCCCTGGTGGGGATTTGAACCTGACCTCTCAATTGACAGTCCAGCACACTAACCACTACACTATCGAGCACCTTATAAGGAGGAATACGTTGTAAATGGCGAGTTTTATACTCGTGTACAAGGAAATGATGATTGATTAGCTGGAAATATCACAACTGGTGGGTTCACACACACACACACACACACACACACACACACATACTCATATATACACATATACCCACACACACACACAGAACCAAACCAAGAGAATCCCATTCAAAATTAATTAATAAAGTATATTAATTTAAAGTGCACAATTTATTGGCATGTTTTGATGCCGTTCCGCTCAGAGATGCTGCGTCATAAATAATTTTATTGTCCAATAAAAGCCTAATTATCGTCCACCATTGTTGTTGACAGCAATCAGTATGGTCCTTTCCGGAGCGGTTGTCTTCTTTGTCTGGTTGCTGCAAAGTCATCTCCATGCTGTCCTCATGTCCTCTGTCTTCAGCTGCCTATCGATCATCGGATGGAGCGTCCTCAACGTCCTTGCTGTGGAAATGTTTCCGACTACTCTGCGGTGAGAATGACCCAAATGAAAACCAACTTCCTTTGGTGTTAGGTCGTACATGCATGTGTGTTATGAGAAGTCTAGGAATTTTACTTTGCTTTATGTATGTCTGTGTGTGTATGCGTGTATACAAGTATGTATGTTTATGTGTGTTTGTGTGTTTGTATGTGTGTATGCATAGTTTCATACATGCATGTACATCTCCATTTTTATGGAGAATATATTAAATTTTAGATTGTATGTTTGCTTGCATGTATGTGTATATACATCTTTATATGCTTGTATATGCATGAATGTTTGTATGTATGTTTGTGTGTGTATGTATGTAACAGTGTGCCTGTGTATGTGTATATTTGTATGTGTATGTCTCTATGAAGACGTTTCTTTTCTTGCGCGGCTGGGAGCGCCTCTGATTAGGTCGTACTGCGAGAGATGCTTTAGAAATCCTTAAATACAATACAATAATGTGCTTGCATGCCTGTATGTCTTCATTTTTGTTTAGACTATTTAAAATTCCAGATTGTATGTGCGCTTGTATTTTGAAAGAAGCATTTACTTTTGAATTTATTTTAACTTTAAATTTAATTTCTTATTTCAGGTGCACGGCTTTCGGCCTGCTGACAGCCATTGGTTCATTAGCTTCTTATTGCGGTATTGAAGCATTCTCTCAGTTCGTTCTTGCCAGTTGCATGGTTCCTACAATACTGATCGCTGTGTTGCTGGCAGTTGGAGGACTGCTTGGAGTGCTGCTTCCAAACTCCTGTCGGATGGACCTTACTTGAACAGTTGATGACTATGTTGCTTTGCTTCAAGCCAACGGATCACGGAACTTGCTTCAATCATGTGTTAAACTGAATATATACTTCTTTCTGTTACTTTTGAGTTTGTAATAGTTTTTATGATTGTCGTCATTGTAATTGTGGACCATGCACTTTTAGTGATACACTAATCATTGTCTGAATACCGGTGATTGTGATGATGATGATTGTGAAGATGATGATGACTTTTGATGACGATTATGATGATGATGATGATTATTCAATTCAATTCAATTTTATTTCCTGAATCAACATGATACAGTTATGGCAGTTAATGTAGTAATTTACATTAACAGTGGTTGCCAAAGGGAGACAGAAGGGATGATGAATCCCACTAATATAGGGCCACCTGGTAATTGAGAATGATATAAAGTAATATAATATGATGATGACTTGATAATTATGATGATGATGATGATGGCTCCCTGTGTATCTCTGACTCATCTGTTCCTGGCCGCAGGTCCCTTCTTTCGGCCGATCAGGGTGTTCTTCTCATTCCTCGGGGGCTCATTCCTCTACAACTAAGCACATAAGCTTTGCTTTCTTCGGTCCTGTGGCCTGGAACAACCTTCCTCATAAAACTAGAGCTGAGCTAGTTAACCTGTCTCATTCATTCCACAAGCTCTTGAAGTCTATTCTGTTTGAACGAGGGTTCTCCTTGTCTGGTTGGGAGCGTTACTGGTGAGTTTTTTAAAGTTGCACTGTACAAATGTTCATTTATTTTATGTTATGATATATTATACGGTTGATGTATGTGGGTATCGAAGCAATTATGGAACTCCTTTTTAGAACCTCTCAGTAGCACTACAGTGACTCTTGTTGATATGATTTTTGTTATTGTTGAGTGATCATGGTTATTGTTGTTGGTAATATGATGATGATGATGACTCTTGTTGATGATGATAATGAGGATGACTGATTATGATGACTTATTTTAACGGCATGGATTTTAGCTTTGATGCCTGAGTGCACTTGTTGCGTATTCCACTTAACCAATGTATATCGTCTTACAGACGCAACTTTTCTCTCATCGTTTACATATATCTGTTGAATGTAATTAACAGCTTATTTTTAATTTTTTTAATTAAGTGTATAATAATTGGCAGTGGCAGATCGAGAAATGGGGCAAAGTGCAAGGAAGGTTGCAATTTTTCAATTTCACTATGCTGCGTGTTTAGGAAGCTGGGTGTATAGCGACCTTGTGAGTTACTTAATGTTATACATGCATACACCAACATTTTACAACCGTCTTTGGTCACTGAGCTATCTGAATACTCTGGTCTTGGAAATGATTTCTGATGACCATTTTCATTATCTCTCAAAGTTTTACAAATTTTCTGAATGTTTCATTACCTTCTGCGCATTTCAAGAATTTTGGTTACCATTTTTCTGTACTTTCCCAATTTTGTCATGGCATTTTTACACTACAAGTTGAGTGGGCACCCTTCGCCCAAACCAAAGTCAAATGGTGTATGGCTCCTGGAACTAACCTTGATAATCAGTTTCTAATTTCTGTAATTTCAGTAAGTTTTGTAATCGTGCTTACACAGTGTTATGCTGAAACTTCTGACTATACATATTCCTTGTAGTTGCATATTTGAACATCTATACATTTTGTAGCAAAACTAGATAGTATGATGCCAATTAACAATGGCATTGTAATCTTTTTTAATATTTGTGTGTTCACTTCAGTACCTGAATTAAAGTTGAAAGGTCTGGAAAATAGTCTTTGTTGTATGATACATGGTACTTTAATCCATTGCAAAGAGCAAAATACCAAGTCCCCGAATTGGAGGGGGAGTACATTTATTCATCGTATCGTCCGCTAATCTTACAACTGATAGTGTTGTCCTCAGGATACGACCCCTGCAGGACCCCTTGGCCACCGCCATTTTTGTGTATTTGCTGTCTGCTTCTGTTTCTTTCTATGACCTCGGTCATAATATCAGAAGTAGTGGTAGTAGTAGTTAGACAAACAATTTTAACAGCACTGCAGCTTAATCAACGAAAACTGATGACATTTATGTATATTCAGAGAACAAAATCTTTAAAAGTTCAAATATCGAAGTCTTCAATGTTTTTTATATATATATACACATACATATGTATATATATATATATATATATATGTATATATATCTGGATTTAAAATGTAGTTATTAATTGCCTATACATAACCATGCATACCAGGAAGGAAAAACAAGACTAGTAAATGTGTAAAGATTGTCTAAAATTCTGTGAGAATTAATAAATAAGTAAGAAAGTCAGAAATGAATTGTCTACAGTCTGTACTCGCTAGATTGCATATTATTCACATACATACAATCTGTGTGTATATACTCGTTCAGAGGCTTTACACATCAATGTATCTATGCATAGATTTATGAAATTCTGTCCTATACCTATGCACAAAAAGATTTATTTAACTGGGCCATAGACTGATGCAATGATACGGTCCTGTTGCATATCTATGCGGACCTAACGTATACGGTCATTTATTGAAGGTGTTTCCTCTTAGGTCTTTTCTTTTCATGCGATTGTTGAAGTAGTTAAGTTAGTTAAGGTTTATTTAGTATAATATTATATGAAACTTAGTACTTTTGTGGATTCTACTCATCCAGTTATTTAAGAATATGATTTGCTTTCTCTTTATGCAACATGACTTTGTAATTAGGTGTCCCTATTTAGCGGGATCTAATGATCCCTTCAGGGCCTCCTTTTTTGAAACCATACAAGTTATTCGTGTTATTGCATTACACTGTGAATTCTATTGCTGATGTTTCAAAAAAAAAAATTGAAAAAAAAAAAATTGAATTGAATATCTTGCAGGAGATATAAACAACTTTATCTATGCATACATAAACTACTACTTGTTTTTATACCTGTGCATAGATGTATGCCACTTAGTTAGGTATCTATGCATAGGTTAATACAAGTTGATAATTCTCGGGATGTATGCAAACAACTTGTTCACAATCTATGCATAGACTTGTACAACTGTCATATATCTATCCATAGATTCATACAACTTTGACATTTTATTATATCTACGCACATACAACTTTGAGCTATGTTGTTGCACAGACGTGTACAAATTGATCATGCAGATATGCAAATATTTTTTATATAACTTCATCATCTATATATAGATACTTGCAACGTATTCATATATCTATGCATAGATTTATATCACTTAATAATTTACCTATGCATAAACTTATACAGTTTTATATCTGCTTAGAGGTACCTATGAAAGTATACAGCTAGACTGGAATTCTTTACATTATGTTACTTGGTCAAGGAAAATGTGCTGTACATCTGTGTAAAGATGTATAACTGAGTTATCTCTATATAGATGTACATCTGCATGCATCATATATCTATTTCTAGATGTACACAACTGTGCTGGATATCTGAAAACTGTACATGATTGTATACAACTCGAGCCGCATGCCTATACACATTGAAGCGTACCGAAAGCGACTCTATATTCTGATCCATGCTAGTATATATTTTTGCACATGCACACAGACTGTATATAATATTGTGCATTACTCATCTGTGAGCAACTCTGCTGTATGTATAGTGCATTATGTACATGAATATACAACTCATCGAAATCAATTCGTGTATGTTCTTGCGCCTAGTGCTTACAGATATACAAGTTGGCTGTATATCGATCTTAGGGCATCATACTAGGCTGTATGTATACTCTTGTGCTCAAACATATATAACTCAGCCATAATTATATCCTAGTTTCAAGTCTGCTGTGTTGAAGATCGTTGCGCTCTGTGGCCCATGGAGATATGCAGGTTCCATGCTGTCGCACTTCAACTACAGCCTATCGTGCCTTCTCGTGTGTTGGACCACTGTGCTACTAGATCTCATTCCTTCTCATGTGTTGGACCATTCTCCTGGAACAGTCTGCCACTGCACTTATGTAGGCTACTGTTGCCTTTGACTCTGTGTCACATACATTTGCCAACTGTCTTAAAACACACGTCTTTAGGTCTGCTGGAAAATCAAAGGTACAGCACTTTCATCAGATATTTAAAGTGTGCTGCTGTTTACTAAGTACCCTGATACATACACAGATACATAACTCATTGTGTGTCCAGATATACCACTCACCAGTGTATGCATTGTACACAGATGTACAACTTGACTGTATCATGTTGTATATCATATACAAGGATGTACAATTCGACTGTATACACTCATGTACACAGATATGCCACCCAGCGGTATATAACCGTACATAAAACATACTGACCTATTACGTACTCTGCTGTATATATGTATATCATTGTGCATCATGCATTCAGCTATACAATTCAGCTGTATGTGCTCATTCACATGGATACACAACTCGGCAGTTGATCGTCATGCAGACTAACAACCGGTGTATATCTTCATGCAGATGAACAACTCAGCAGTATGTCTTCATGCAGATATACAACTTGACAGTAGGCCTATATCTTCATGCAGCTAAACAATTCGGCAGGAGATCTCCATGCAGATATACAACTCAGTAGTGTATCGTCATACAGATCCACACGTTATTAGTGTATCTTCATGCAGATCCGCACCAAGGCAGGATATCTTCATGCAGATAAACAACTCGACAGTACATCTTCATGCAGAGTGGTGTCTACCAATGGTGGGGTTTGGAGAACGATCTTCATCGAAATGGGGTGGGGGATAACGTACGTTTTGGACATAAACTGGGGGTTGTTGATTTCAGATTATATAACAACTCAACAGGGTATCTCCCAATACAGGTGGGGGTTAGACACCACTGTTCATGCAGATAACTCAGTGGATACCGTACATAATTATGTCCTACTAGAGTATTGTGCAGCAGGAGCAAGCCTGCTGGACGTCGTTTCCCTCCCTGGCCGTCGACATCCGGTCAAGCTCGACCGCACTGCCGGACGAATTCCGGAAATGGCCCGACTGTGGACTGTGTCCCTCGGCCGCCAGGGGCGCCACTGGGTGTCGTCGTGGCCGACGTAGGTCGAAACGGATCTTCGTAGTAGGCCCCTACGGACGTCGTCTGGTGCTGCGGGGTGTGGGGCACTTGGGCGGCGTAGATACGTCGGGTGCCAAGCGGCTGGACCATGCGACGGTTCCTGACGATTGGACCGTCTGAGGAAGGGTCGACCTCCTCCAGTAACAGCTCACTGTCACCGTAAGACTTCAGCTGACGAAAACGTTCCAACTGCAATGACGAATGCCAGTGAGAAGCTAGTGTGTCTATGCATAGACCCCTTTAGTGTATCTTTGCATGTATGTATGTATGTTGCGGGTTCGAATCCACCTCAAGCCGCCCGCGTAGGGACCCTGGGCAAGTCCTTCACTGTATTGCTCATGCGCTTCGGCGTGAAACTCCGATTCAGCGTCCGCGCAGTAGTCGGGAGCGCCTCTGAATGGGCAATATGTAGGGGCGCTATAACAAGTGTTCAAATACAATACAAATACAATACAATGTAACGTTTGTATGTATGTTTGTATGCATGTATGTATGATACATGCATATGTGTATATGTATGCATTGTATGTATGTGGGTATCTACATAAAATGATTTATGTAAGTATCTACTATGTATATATATATATATGCATGTTTCTACCTCTGCATGTATATGTACGTATGTTTGTATGCATATAAGCATGTTTACCCGTCCTAGGACGGTAAAGTTTAACGACTTAGGGCAGGCCACATAAAGTCAGCCTTCCGCCAGTGATGTAGGACTCGAGTCCGGTCAAGGACTCGAGTCCGACTCGAGACCGATTTTTTGTGGACTCGGACTCGGACTTGGACTCGGATGTTCATGACTCGGACTTGGACTCGGACTCGAAGGCCCTGGACTCGAATTTGACTCGCTGACTCGGTTTCCGAGTCACAATTTTGTCTCGCGATAAAATATAACTTATAGGCCTTGCTTACTTAAACTTTCAAAATGGATGTTCTAAACTAAAGAGCGCATTAGATATCAAGGAGGCTTTGAACGGGCATCGGGTGATCATACCCCACCCATCCAGGGACGATATTCTCCGGCGCCTCCAGCCACATCGGAGTTAATGGGTGCAACAGACGGGCCCAAGAGGCCGTCACCCCCCCACCCCCATTCCCCGTGTATTACCTCGACATAACCGCGGCCGTTAAGGAGCTGGTTTCACGCTGCAACATCTGCGCTCGCTATCAAACGGATAACCTGAAAGAGCTGTTACTGACCCACCCGGCCCCATCCTGCCCATGGAATAAAGTTGGCATCGACTGATGATCGACATACTCAATTACTCATGCATCAGGCCTATCTGATAACAGTTTCTGAAAGCATAATTCTTCAATTAGTCTTGTAATTAAAATTATGGCTGAGGTCTCGAAGTTAAAATTTTTAGCGTAGGCTATGCCTAATAATTATAAAATTTACGTTATTTTCAACCATCTGAAAACCGGTGTTAAGCAGTAGGCCTATAAGGCAACTTGCAGTCATTGCTGTACAACTCCAACTGTAGTTGAAAAGTTGACACAACGTCAAACTTTACAAGACAATCTACACCGAATGCACACAACATAATGAGTTGTACTTTTTACTGTTATCGTGCAGATGACAAATTATTAATGACGTTGATTAAGCATTGGTAAAACTCCATTAATTCTTTCAGCATAAATTGTGCTGCTACTTTTCTATGCCATTTATATTGCGTGTTTCAGTGTATTTTGGTTTTGAAGGACTTGGACTCGGACTTGGACTCGATCTCTTGTGACTCGGACTCGGACTCGGACTCGAGCAACTCTGGACTCGGACTCGACTCGGACTCGGCTTAGGTGGACTCGGACTTGACTCTGACTCGGCTTAGGTGGACTCGACTACATCACTGCCTTCCGCTCCCATTTCCCCCACTTCCCTTCCCGCCCATTTCTCCTGCCTTCTTCCCTTCCCTTCTCTCCCCCTGCCCTTCCCTCCTTTACCCTCCTCTTCCCTTCCTCATTCTTCCTCCCACACTCTTCTCCACCTCTCCACCCCTCCCCTCGAGATCTCCCACTTCCCCTATCCCTCCCATTTCCCCTCCCTCTCCTTCCCCACCGCTCCCACTCCCCATGCATAAATGTACCTGATCGATCAGATTTAACCACGCAAAGAAAAAAGTCCAGTCCGTTTGCTAAAGAGAAACAGAAACGTGCCGCCCCTAACGAATGACGCAGTAAAATGAAGAGCGTCACGCAAAATGTTGAATTCACGACAGACAGACATTTCTATTATATTACTAATATTAATTAATACAGTATGTGTATAGGTATTTATGAATCAGATACATGTAGGTTATGTTTATGTTGATTTATATGGTGCCTTACATCTCGGCTGGTCGCCTGAATCGGTTCGTGTAGTAGGATCCACGTGACTGTTTCGAAGCATGGCGGCGTCGTAAAGGATCCCTTGTATGTCCAGTACTTGCTGACGTCATCTGTGCGTACATGTAATGCAATGTGATGAAATGGCATGCAACTGCAGTTGTAATGGAGAATGAAGGATTTTCAGCTCGTGAATAAGCTGGTGCTCTGCGCTTAGAGCAATACGCACCGAAACCAGCTACAATTGAT
>JACEVL010000077.1:985635-1005635 GCA_020284085.1 Aporrectodea caliginosa
GTAGGGGCGCTATAACAAGTCTTCAAATACAATACAAATACAATACAATGTACGTTTGTATGTATGTTTTGTATGTATGTATGTATGATGCATATGTGTATATGTATGCATGTATGTATGTGGGTATCTACATAAAATGATTTATGTAAGTATCTACTTATGTATATATATATATGCATGTTTCTACCTCTGCATGTATATGTACGTATGTACGCATACTAGATGTTTACCCGTCCTAGGACGGTAAAGTTTAACGAGCTCTGGCGGCCACATAAAGTCAGCCTTCCGCCAGTGATGTAGACTCGAGTCCGGTCAAGGACTCGAGTCCGACTCGAGACCGATTTTTTGTGGACTCGGACTTGGACTTCGACTCGATCTGTTCATGACTCGGACTTGGACTCGGACTCGAAGACACCTGGACATAAGGAATTACGACTCTGACCTGGACTCGAGTTTTCCAGAGTGACACAATTTTGTCTCGCGATAAAATATAACTTATAGGCCTTGCTTACTTAAACTTTCAAAATGGATGTTCCTCAAGCCTAAGAGCGCATTAGATCCTCAAAGGCTTTGAACAGGCATCAGGTACCCCACCCATCCATCGGACGATCAATTCT
Source organism: Aporrectodea caliginosa (assembly GCA_020284085.1). Lineage (NCBI taxonomy): Eukaryota > Metazoa > Annelida > Clitellata > Crassiclitellata > Lumbricidae > Aporrectodea > Aporrectodea caliginosa. Next base: position 986,253 of record JACEVL010000077.1, read on the forward strand.
CCAAAAGCGCCTCCAGCCACATCGGAGTTAATCTGGGTATAAACAGACGGGCCCAAGAGGCCGTCACTTCCCCCCATTCGCACCGTGTACATTACTGCCTCGACACTAACCGCGGCCGTTAAGGCAGCTGGTTTCACGCTTTACCAACATCTGCGCTCATGCTATCAAAACGGATAACCTGAAAGAGCTATTTACTGACCACTTACCCGGCCCCATCCTGCCCATGGAATAAAGTTGGCATCGACTGATGATCGACATACTCAATTACTCATGCATCAGGCCTATCTGATAACAGTTTCTGAAAGCATAATTCTTCAATTAGTCTTGTAATTAAAATTATGGCTGAGGTCTCGAAGTTAAAATTTTTAGCGTAGGCTATGCCTAATAATTATAAAATTTACGTTATTTTCAACCATCTGAAAACCGGTGTTAAGCAGTAGGCCTATAAGGCAACTTGCAGTCATTGCTGTACAACTCCAACTGTAGTTGAAAAGTTGACACAACGTCAAACTTTACAAGACAATCTACACCGAATGCACACAACATAATGAGTTGTACTTTTTACTGTTATCGTGCAGATGACAAATTATTAATGACGTTGATTAAGCATTGGTAAAACTCCATTAATTCTTTCAGCATAAATTGTGCTGCTACTTTTCTATGCCATTTATATTGCGTGCGTGTTTCAGTGTATTTTGGTTTTGAAGGACTTGAACCCGGACTTGGACTCGATCTCTGTGTGACTCGGACTCGGGACTCGAGCAGCTCTGGACTCGACTCGACTCAGACTCGGCTTAGGTGAGACTCGGACTTGACTCTGACTCGGCTTAGGTGGACTGACTCACATCACTGCCTTCCGCTCCCCATTTCCCCCACTTGCCCTTCCCCTGCCCTTTCTCCTGCCCTTCCCTTCCCCTTTCTCCCCTGCTCCATCCCTCCTTTACCCTCCTCTTCCTTCCTCATTCTTCCTCCCCACTCCCCTTCCACCTCTCACACCCTCCTGCCTCTCCCTCCCACTTCCCCTATCCCTTCCCATTCCTCCTCTCCTTCCCCACCGCTCCCACTCCCCATGCATAAATGTACCGAATCGATCAGTTAACCACGCAAAGAAAAGTCCAGTCCGTTGCTAAGAGAAACAGAAATGCGTGCCGCCCCTAGCGAATGACGCAGTAAAATAAGAGCGTCACGCAAAATGTTGAATTCACGACAGACAGACATTTCTATTATATTACTAATATTAATTAATACAGTATGTGTATAGGTATTTATGAATCAGATACATGTAGGTTATGTTTATGTTGATTTATATAGCGCCTTACATCTCGGCTGGTCGCCTGAATCGGTTCGTGTAGTAGGATCCACGTGACTGTTTCGAAGCATGGCGGCGTCGTAAAGGATCCCTTGTATGTCCAGTACTTGCTGACGTCATCTGTGCGTACATGTAATGCAATGTGATGAAATGGCATGCAACTGCAGTTGTAATGGAGAATTTATATAGCGCTCGTTTCAGCGCTCGTGAATAAGCTGGTGCTCTGCGCTTAGCTTTTGGATAGCGCTTTAAAAGTAGGTTACGACTGACGGTTCTCTTCCCCTTGTGAACTTTCACGGATCTCAGCTGGTTCTGCGCAATGGATTGTGATTTTGCTTAGAAACGACCATCTATTGATGCCTTGTGCACTTCGGCACTATAGAAGTTTCTCCAGATTAGATTATAACTTAGATTACCCTAGACTACAGTGGCAGCGCCAGAGGGATAGGTGGGGCTTAGCACCCGTAACTGCGCCACAGCCCCCCAAAGTGGGAAATCATTGCAAATAACAGGGAGGAGGGGACAAAAGGGAAGGGCTTAGAGCGTTAGCCCCCCCCAACGTGAAATCCTGGCGCCTCCACTGCTAGACTACACTAGATAAGATTAGATTAGAAGGTGCGAACTAGGCTACATGAATTGTTTTGCTAAGTGGTGTAATATATTCGTTCGTAATGACATTTAACATCATATAGGCTAGCGCAGAGACTGTTTCTCTGTACATGTAGATATCTAGAAGGGGCGCTGCTAGACTACAAATGTTCAGTCACATTACATTACATCAATTTACATGTGGAAAATGTCTGAACAAATCGGATGGGAAATTCCCCTTTCCTCTGAAAAAAATAGCAACCTAAAAAGGCAGAGGTCGTGCAATTGAACAAATTCAAATTCAAATTGCTGTCTGGACGTTTATAGAGAGAAGCAAAAAATGCTCTTACGGTGGCTGAGTTTTGCCCGAGAGAGAATTTAAACGGGAAGCGACGGATTGGACGGATAGATCAGGGTAAGAGATATGGGACTTTAGTTTTGAATAAAAAGGCTTGGAATTATATTTAGCCTATATGCATATATATTTTACATATACACTGTGTCCGGAAAAATTCCGACCCTCTGAGATACGAATGAGAGAACTAGTAAATTGTCATCAATTTTTAAAATTCCAAAAACAATTTAATCCTGAAATATTAGTGAACTATAATTTATGTTCAAAATGTCCGCCATTGGCTTCAACACAAGCTACGAGACGCACACGCCACTGACTAACGGCAGCATCGACGACCAGTTGATCAAATTCATCCCAAGCATTAACAATTCGCTCACGGAGTTCTTCAATGTTTCTGACCTTTGTCTTGTATACCTTCTCCTGCATTATTCCCCAAATTTTATAATCAACAGGATTTAAGTCCGGACTGTTTGGAGGCCAAAGATTTGGAGGTATAAAATCTGGAGTCTCCTTTATCAGCAGTTCGACAGTTTCACGTGCTCGGTGAGCTGGAGCACCATCTTGTTGAAATGTGTAGTAATCTGAATATTGCCTGATATCAGGTAATAATTTTTCCAACAACAAAGAATCTCGATAGTAAGCTCCATTTATTTTAACGCCAGGTTCTATGAAATGTATGTCTGTTTTACCAAGAGCAGATACACCAACTGAAACCATTACTGACTGCTGAATGTTGGGCGAGTACTAAGCAAACGATTAGCTGGGATGTTTTTCTTCCGAGTTCCGGTGGCAACGTACAGACGATCATTTTGACTGTTCTTTGGTGTGGCGATGGTAAACAACTTTTCGTCTGTAAACCAAATAAAGTTTACCATTTCATCAGGATAGCGATCTAACAAAATCCTTGAACGCTCGAGCCGTGCTTCCTTGTTGGCTTCTGTTAATTCAGTCGCTCGTCTTTTCTTTAAACACTTTAGATGAAGGTCATTTTTGACAATTTCGTGCACTGAAGTTTTTGAAATTCCAGTCTCTCGAGCGATTTCTCTTAGCGTTAGATGTGATTGAGGTCGATCTTCTTGACTTAAAACGAGATCCTCAACTTTTTCGATATTTTCAGTTGTCCGTGCAACTCTCGGTCTACCGCTACCCTTGCGACGCTTACACGATTCGGTTAGATCAATTTTTCGTATAAGGTACTTTAGTCCACCTAATGTCCAACCCTTGTTCGGAAATTTTTTCAGAAACTTCTTGGCTCCATATTTCTTGTTTTGGCGTAAAAATTTTATAACAATTTTGTCTTCCTCGCTAAACGCCATTTTCTTGCAACTTTGTTTACAAAATATAAAACTCAAATACGTCACTATGACGTAAGTTTAAACGGGGCCGTTAATACATTACAAAGAATTTCGTTTGTAAGTATGTCAAGATGAAAATGCTTTTGTATTTTTTTAAATCGATTATTATCTACTATAGTTTTTTAACCACATCTGTGGGGGTCGGAATTTTTCCGGACACAGTGTATATACATATATATATATATATATATATATATATATATATATATTATATATATAGGCTTATAAATATAAGACTCGAGACAAGTGATACACCGGCGTGATAAAAACTGCTAATTAATCATCAGTGCTTTTTTCTAGAAAAAAATGTTCCGGAACTCAACAAATTCCGAACAATTATAGGGGCATATTTTATGCAAATATTTCTATATATGTTTCTTAGCAGTACAGAAAAAATTAAACGTTTTATTTTTTACGGTCTCACCCCCCAGATTGGTTCCAATTAGTATAGAAACAACTCCTGCCAAGTTGTAGGAAATTATTTGAATTTTTAGAGGTCGCTCAAGAGATCTTTAGTTTTCATTAATATCTGCGAAATCTTGAATTTTGTACGCAAATGAGATATATATTTTAGCAAGCTTCAAGCAAGCAAGAATTAACAATCATTATCTGTAGAGAGTCTAGGAAGCTTGATTACAGGTTTACTGATGAGTGCCTATTGTCTACTTGTCTAAAAAATTTCCTGGCAATGACCTGGCAGGAAAGAAGTCTATTTTGCAAGTTGGAAATAGTCGACGGTGTCCCTGGACGACTTGAAGTAAATACTGTTTCTGATTTTCTTTCTTCGTAATAATGTTGCTGTAGAGCCTACTCCTCAATGAGGGCAACGCCTCTTTCAGCAGTGCACTGACAACCTCAGATGTTCAACAGTCTTGATGGCATCCTTGTAATCGTCTCGCTGACGTCATAAGTCACGGTCACAATTCAGGAATCCAGCCGGAATTCCAAGCCGGCAGAAGAATTGCATCATATTTTTTGTCATGAGTCCTCAATTCGCATGTTTTGGCATTAGGCTACCGTACCTTATATATTTTGTCCCGTTTTACAGGCTCTTCAAAACCTTTCTTCTCATTAATTGCCTTTACCACTGCTCGTTGGATTCAACAGGCACTGTCGCATAAAAACGGCAAAGCCAGTGAGTTCTTTACTGAGATACCAAAGGTGATCAGCAAATTTCTTTCTTCTGGCATTGGCAATGGACTTGTTCACTGTTTCGTACGGGTCCAAGAGCTGAAGGAAAAGGAGATCATGATTTGAAGATGCAATTGGATATGGAGAAGTGAACCAGGCCTTGACACAGATTCGAACAATGAAGATGCACATGCTCCGGAGTCCCTTCTCCTCTTTTAAATTGGCCGTGAAACATCCACATCTTTAAAGAGTACATTGCCTTTAATATCCATCTGGCATGATGTATGGCTCCAGGAGAAAAATCATCTCTGGGCTGATAATAGTGAAGCTGGCTTTCAGAAAATGCCACCAGGCTGTCCTTGTCATCTTTCAGCAGACTTGTTACCTCTTCATGCGCTGCTCCAGGTTCATATCTGGTCTGATCAATGTTGGTCCAGTTAATCTGGAAACGTTTACAGGTGGCAACGTCTGGCCCTGAGGTCAATGCAAACTGTCGTGGAAGGCTGCAAGCTGGAACTAACTCCATTATGTGGTGCCGAAATGCCAGGTGCAAAAGCTTCTTCCCGAGTTTCTGTTCCAGCAGAACACAAGCGACATTTCTATTTCCTGTGTTATACTGGAAGTGGTATCAAACACACAGAAGCAATGCGATCTACAAGGCACCAATTTCCTATCAAACGGGCTACGACTGAGATCTGAGCTTCACCAGTAGCCTACTGAAAGTCAATTTTGGAACACCAAGCAACTGGTTCACTCCAGCTCCTGCAACAATTACTGGCAATCGATCAACAGCCCAGTGAAGTATCTCAGAAGTTTACCATCCCAGTGGATCTCAAGAGAGACATTTCTTGAAACTGTTCTTTAGGCTGTGAAACAATTTCAGCTCGATAGTGCTGTGCTCTTCTGTGAATGGACGAATGGTTGATATTTAACTCATAGACATCATGACCAAGACTTTGAGCAACTGTTGCTAACACAATTTGGTCGCTCAATTTGGTTCATAAGCTGGCTGTCATAATGTTAACTCGTGCCCTCTTTCTACAGATTGCAGGTGTGAGTCCACCAACAGCTCCTTGTAAGTTAGCATGGAGGATTGGAAGTAAATATAACAATCATACAGTGCTTCTGAATTGTTTCTCTGTTTATCGATTTTATACGAATTATGGCACTCGATTCTCTATTATAATTATTATTGCTATTATTATTAATAATAATTATAACAATAATATTTTATTATTATTGTTGAACAAAATAAAAACAGATAAGTAAAATACAAAAGAAATAAATAGGTAGAAGCAAAAAAATCTAAATTTTATTATTGAACTCCTATTTGTATTGCGTAGTTTGTGTTGAAGACCGAAAACATGCATAGGCCTACCCCAAGAAATTCAACTCTGTTGAGCGACCCCTAAATGTTAACCAAATTGACTAAAATTTTGTACAAGCTATTAATTTGACCAAAGGAACAAGTTTAGGGGGTGAGACTTTGAGAAATCCAAAGTTGGAAAATAAGAAACACCCTAATATATATATATATATATATATATATATATCAATAAACACTGAAAGTACCGACATTACATTAAAGTATCTCAATAATTTAATATACTTGTTTAGTAAAAATTTTAATTGACTAAATTACTTTTTTAGTAGCTGAAAAAAGGTCCCGGAACTCCGCTTCGGCTGAAAAAGCACTGTTAATAATAACGATTAATAGTTATCCAGGGTCCTTACAATGAGTCCATCAGTCGGGTTCGAACCCGAGGCCGTTTAACCTAGACACCCACAACACACATAGGCCTATGTCTAAGAGCGCTAACTGTAGTGTCTGATATTCGAGGCATTGTTTTCATGTCGTGTTGAGTTAATGCTCTTGTTGTTCTACGCTCTTTCACCTTCACTCAAGCTCAATGATACGTCATGTTAGGCGTAAGTGCTTTTTCACTTTAGCTTGATGCTCGTCTGGTTAGTTTTTTGTTTACGATAGGTGTCGCTCTTAAATTAGATTCTCTGCCTCGCGTATAATTCAATTTCAGCCCAATTTGGCGAGATCTGAACCCATGTAATGTGATGGAACGTAATGAAAGAGGAGAATTTATATAGCGCAGTTCAGTGTCCGCGTACAGTGCTCGACCGTCTTTCCGGAAAATCAGAATATCCGGAACCCAATTGATCCATGCATAAAATTATAGAGATGTATAGCAAGCGCTGATGAATACACAAAATTACATATACGTTCATGAATATGTAGGCCCCTACGACCGTCATTATGAGTAGCACATAAGCTGATGAATATCTTAGAAAACTAAATGCAGTTTATTAATGATTTCTGGTATGTATAAAATTCTATGAATATGTACATTTTACAATTAGGCTACAGACGAGTAGCCTAGTATGCATATTATGTAGTTCGAATTGTTGAATGTATGAACAATGAATTTGCTATGAGCGTAAATAACCAAATTCATGAATATGCATGTTCTAAAATATGCATGATAAAAATATACTCTGACTGTTTATTTTAAAAGTGTGAGCATGCACATGCTTACGAATATGCATTAGCAAATGCATGTGTTTTAAATGTCTAATATCACCGACTGGTACGCGACGAATGCTTGTTTTACGTGTACCTGGCGCCTCGACGATATAGCGGGACGTGCGTCATCTTCTACAAATTAGGGACGGCAGCCTCGTCGTCATCGTCATCTGCGAACGCTGTCACCTGTCGATGCACCTTGATTCAGTGACTCTGAATAATTATGATGCTACCTGTCAACTTTACGCAGTGATCCCTTGGTCGGGCCCTATGTGTATGCGTGGGCCCGTCACTGGCGATTCCTCTAGTTATGTGTTGGTTTGCTTAGCATACTAATGACATTTCATCTTTTTATGACATTTGAGATCATATAGACAAGAGCGGACAGCACACCTTATTAGTTTTCTCTTGAAGTGGCGCTAATTGTATTTTCAATAATTAATGTCATCTAATTCCTAATAAAAAATATATATAACTGTCTACGAAAATGTATCATTGGATGCGCTCATTCGTATTCAACAGCGAATATGTATGCTGTTGAATATGGATGAGAGCATCCAATGACTATAGTTAGTTATTCATTAACGAATGAATATGCATGATTGTAATCAGACCTGGGAGGAACGCGTTGGCATTGAACTGGCTTGGAAGAGGAATTCTCTGATCCCTGTACGTGATATCCTGGAGAAGGTCGGCGATGAAACGAAGTCCTTTGCACGGGCTGTCATTGCTTACCTGTATGTTAAATAAGATCAGTTCAAGGTCAGGTCAGGTCAAGCAAGGTCAGGTAAAGTAAGGTCAGGTCAAGTAAGGTCAGGTAAAGTCACGCCAGGTCACGGTCAGGTTATGGGCAGACAAGGTAGGTAACGCAAGGTAGAAATAAAGTAAGGGTGTAGTTTCAGTCATGGGCGTATTTAGGAGGGTATACGGGTTCAAATCCCCAAATAAGTTTCCGAAAAGTTTTTATATTCTTTCACATGTGAAATACCAAAAAAGTCGTAATTTTTGCGACCATCTCCAATGAAAACCCCCGAAATCTTAAAACCCCTCCGAAATTTTTTCATGGCTACGCCCATGGTTTCAGTTATGGTGCACGATATAAATAGCCTAATGCCTCTACAAAACAGAGTCTCGTTCGTCTAACTAATGTCTCCCCGTTTTTTTCAGTTCCCCTCAGAATTTTATGTCAGTATTGCAATATAGTTTACAAAATACTAAATAGTTTTACAGTAAAGTTAGAAAAGCCACATGATTAAAATTATCATTAGGCCTAACTTTGAAGCAAATGTGACTATATTTCTTAAATAATGAAGGCTTTCCGGGGATAATATTATTTCAACGGAGGATGAATTATTTTCTGCCTTTGAGACTTTGTTTTAGAATAAGTTTCGGGGAGGCGAATTTATTCTAAAACAGATCCGTCTGGGAGAATCTGTTCCAAATTAGATTCCCCATGAGACTTTCTGGGAAACCAGACAGCAGCACCAAACAATTTTCGTGGAAGCGTCCCTATTCCCTAACAGTTGAGTAACTTGTTCAAATATTTTTCTGCAACAAACGTGATTCCAAAGGGCATCGTGGGGCGCGGTGGTGTAGGGGTATGCTCGGTGCCTTGCAGCCGGAGAGTTGCGGGTTCGAATCCACCTCAAGCCGCCGCGTAGGGACCCTGGGCAAGTCCTTCACTCGCAATTGCTCATGCGCTTCGGCGTGAAACTCCGATTCAGTGTCCGCGCTGTAGTCGGGAGCGCCTCTGAGTAGAAATCTTGAAGGGGCGCTATATAAATATCTGAAATGAAATTAATCGTTCATGTTCACTATAATATCTTCCCAGCAAAGATAGTTCTGAAACGACATTTCTTGGTGTACATTGATTGTCTATATGGAGAGTGAAAATGCCAAAACATGCTTTCGAGGACATCACTTGAGACTGGTACTACCAAAGTATGGACAGCGGCCGATTTTTTTTGTTGGGGGGGCGATTTAATGGCGTCCCAGACAATCAAGTGGAGGCATTGCCCTCCCCTGTATTCGTCCTAGTTGGCGAATGTAAGGGAGCCGTGAATGGAAAACAACTTTAGACGTCTATTCTTGTGCGGTGATGTCATTTCCGGCAGAGATTGTTTATAAAAGTGGAGCGCCACTCTCGCTGCCATTTCTGCCTTTGTTGACGGTGACCTTTAGACGCTGCGAAGGTCACAGACGGAGCGTTTCCGTTTCCGCCTCATTATTGTCACTTCTTCTCGACAGTTCTCGTCTAACTGCACAACGCGTGTCCTCAGTCCCTCTTCTCTCTCTCTCTATTCCCATCCCTTCCTTCTGGCAGCGCGTCGCCGGCCGGTCCTTCTTTTTGTCCGTCTCTGTCTCCTTTCTCTGCCTCTCTGTCTTTGTCTCTGTCTCTCTTTCTTTCTTACTCTCTGTCGCGCTGTCTCTGTCTCCGTCTCTCTCTGTCTGTCTCTATCTCTGCTTGTCTGTCTTCACACTCTCTCTGTCTCTTTCACTGTCTGTCTGTCTGTCTGTCTCTCTGTCTGTCTCTGTCTGTCTCTCTCTGTCTGTCTGTATGTCTTTGTCTCTGTCTGTCTCTGTTTCTCTGTCTCTCTGTCTGTCTCTGTCTCTGTCTGTCTGTCTCTGTCTGTCTCTGTCTGTCTGTCTCGCTCTCTCTGTCTCGTCACTGTCTCTGTGTCTGTCTCTGTCTATCTGTCTCTGTTTGTGTCTGTCTTTTGTCTGTCTCTGTCTGTCTCTGTCTGTCTGTCTGTCTGTCTGTCTGTCTCTCTCTCTCTCTCTCTCTCTCTCTCTCTCTCTCTCTCTCTCTCTCTCTCTCTCTCTCTCTCTCTCCTGTCTTCTATTCTTCCATTCGTCCTTTTTTCCATCACCTCGTCCATCCGTACATCCGTCAATGTCCCTCCATTCCATGTGTATGACCGTGTGCAGCAGTCCCACCATCCCACTAGCTTTTCCGTCACGTTCGTTCCATCCATCCACCCATCCACCCATCCATCCATCCGTCCATCCGTCCACTCACCGATTCCTTCTTTCAATCGATCATTCAATTCGTCCGTTGAGTAAACCTCCTAACTCCATTATTTGTCTCTGTTTTTCTCCGCTGGCGCCATCTGCCCGCTGCCTGGATCAATACGCGCGCCGTAGAATTACGGCCGTCGGTCGGTGGCGATGTGGTGCAATTTATATAGCGCCGTTGTTTCCCGCCGATAACCGATTACAATTAGATTTAGTGAATCGCCGTCGTCTGCTCAGTCTGTTGACGTTCGTGGCGCCACTTTACCGAGAATCAGTGCTGCATCTGCTGCATGCTTAGTCCGTGGTTGGAAGACGCATGCGCGGACTCTGGTTCCGGTGACGCAATATGCAAGCGCTCCTCATGCCATGGAGCAGCGATTGATACACTGACTGATCGATTGATTGATCGATGTTTTGATTGATGGGGTGAAAGAAAGAAAAGGTCGGAAATACTGATGCAAATGATTTGAATCAGAAAGCGCTTCGATAGTTGCGAATTAGCGGCGGAATTCTTGCTTGTTTAGTTGTTTGCCTACTTGACTGCCTGCCTGTCTATCTGCCTGCTGCCTGCCTTCCTCTGCCTTCTATCTGTCTGCCTGTCTGCCTGCCTATCTGCCTGATGCCTGCTTGCCTGCCTGCCTTCTATCTGTCTGCCTGACTGCCTGCCTGCTGCCTGCCTGCCTACTGCCTGCCTGCCTTCTATCTGCATGCCTGATGCCTGCTTGCCTGCCTGCCTGCATCTGCCTGTCTACCTGCCTTCTATCTGCATGCCTGCCTGCCTGCCTGCCTGCCTGTCTGTCTGCCTGCCTGCCTGCCTGCCTGTCTATCTGTATGCGTGCTTGCCTGTCTGTCTATCTGCCTGCCTGATGCCTGCCTTTACCGACCGTGCCAACGACCGACCGTGAGACAGGCCAACCAGTTGGCACTCAATAACCTATACCCGAGACTAGAGCAGATCGCAAAGACATTAGCAAAACCAGGTAAGAAGTGAAGGTATAAAAGAGAGATAAAGACAAGGTCTTTGATTAGGTGAAATGGAAGAAGGCTAAAGGAAGGTAGATTGGAGATGACAACAAAGGGCTTTGTACCTGTACAAAGATGGCGATGATGACGACGCCATCTTCTTTTCGGATGGCCTCCTCGTAGGAACTGAAGAGATCCTCGTTCCAGTGAACGAGATGCATCTATGGATGGAAGCAGACAACCAAACGCACTGACACAGACAACCAAACGCACTGACACAGACAACCAAACACACTAACACAACCATCCAGACACATTTACACAGACAACCAAGACGCATTGATACAGTCACCCTACACTCACTCAATATCAACTCTACTCTATCGACACAACTTGGTCCAGAGACTCTGAACATACATGCCATCTTCAGCTGTCGACGGGAATCCGTTGGTTGGTTCCACGTCTGTGCGTGGGCCCGCCACTGGTGACTCTTTCAGCTTACTGTGCATTGTTTTCCTAACTGATGTAATATATTCGTTCATAATAACATTTAGCATCATATAGGCTAGCGTAGATACCGCCGCTGATTAGATATCTTGAAGAGGCGCTATATAAATGTTCATTTACATTACATATAGCAAGAGAAACATTTTGTCCCCTCAGATTCCTCCTCTTCCTCTCAGACTTTCCTCCCATTCCGTTTTCTCCTTCCTCTTCCTTCTCCTCTTCGTCCTAGTTCTCGTCCTCGTCCTTTGTTTATCCTGTTCTTCCTATAGTTGCTACCTTCACTTCCCTACTTCTCCTCTTAAACTCGCTTCTCCTCTTCCTGCTGCTACATGTATACTTCTTCTGTTTGATCTTCTCCCTCATCACCTTCTTTATGCTTCTCCTCCTCTTCCGTATCCTCTTCCACAGCCTCTTCTCCGTCTTCTTCCTCCTTCTCTCCCTTTCATACTTTCAGCGCCTCTGAATAGTCATTACTGCGAGAGACACTTGATAAATGCCTAGCCACAATACAATGCAATATAGCACTCTTTCTACATCTCATGTTTTCCCTTGTTCATTTTAATCTTTCTCGTCTTTTTTCCTACTTTCTTCCTCCTCCTCTCCCATTCCGCAGTTATTTCCATCCTCTTATTCCTCCTCTTCCTCCTCATCCTCCTTATCCTCTTCTTATCGGCGACATCGCGCTTTCTCCTCCTTCTCCATCTCCTTCTTCTTCTCCATCTCCTCCTTCTCCATCTCCCTCTCCTTCTCCTTCTCCATCTCCTTCTTCTCCTATCCTTATAATTTTCCTGCCTCTTGTTCTTGTTCTTTCCCTCCTCCTCCTTCTTCTCCTCCTCCTCTTCTTCTTCCTCCTCTTTCTCCTCCTCCTTCTCCTCCTCCTTCTCCTCCTCCTCCTCCTCTTCTTCTTCCTCCTCTTTTCTCCTCCTCCCTCATGCTAGTCCTCCTAGCCTCCACCTCTTCCTCGTGTATCCCCGTCTGCAACATTCTCGAACCATCTGTTATAGCGTGTCGAAGCAATTGATCCACGAGTGAAGCAAATGCTTTCTAAACATGCGAAGATGAGAGATCGAGAGACGGAGGAGACAGAGAAAGAGAGGGAGCGACATACGGAAAAAAACAGAGACAGAGCGATGCAGACGAGAAAAGACACAAGGAAGTACACAGACAGAAAGACAGACTGATAGACAGACAGACAAAGGCTTACAGCCGGAGGGGAACAGAACAGAGACACGCAGAGACAGTATAACGGACAAATGGAATATACAGACAGACAGACAGACAGACAGACAGACAGACAGAAAGACAGACAGACAGACAAACAAGCAGACGAAGGCTGAGAGACCGGAAAAAGATAGAGACAGACCAGATATAGACAGAGACACACAGACAGACAGACAAGAACTCTCATACATATAAAGCACAGAGAAAAACACTCTAAGACAGAGAGAGAGAGAGAGAGAGAGAGAGAGAGAGACAGACAGACAGACAGACAGACAGACAGACAGAGAGAGAGAGAGAACAGACAGACAGACAGACAGACAGACAGACAGAGAGACAGAGAGACAGAGAGAGAGAGAAAGAGAGAGAGAGAGAAGAGAGAGACAGACAGACAGACAGACAGACAGACAGACAGAGACAGAGAGAGAGAAAGAGAGAGAGAGAAAGAGAGAGAGAGAGAGAGAGAGAGAGAGAGAGAGAGAGAGAGAGAGAGAGAGAGAGAGAGAGATGCAAAAGAAGACCTACAGAGACAGCGACCCATACATACACAGACAGAGACAAAATGGGTGACACAAGCAGCACAGACTCGTCCATCTGCTTGTGAATACTTGCGAATAATCTTGCAATTCTTCTTGGTCCGTTGGTCGTTAAGCGCTAGATAAATCGGCGACATCGTGCTCCGCTGGTTATTGTTAGAGCAACAATTAGGACCCAGTGCGTAAGTAAGAAAGTCGCCAGCTCAGCGCACGTCGCCAATGGCCAAGACCAATAGACTGCGGCTCTGCTTTGAAGCGGCCATCGATTGATGATAATGGCGCTATAGAAATTGTAGGGATTAATAATTTCCGGATTAGTAGAGGCTTAAAAAGCGCTATATGAAAATTCATATGTATATATATAGGCCTATACATATATATCGTATCGCATCTATATTTATATAGCGCCTCTCGCAGAATAACTATCCACTCAGCACGGAAACCCCGGGAGAAAGAAACGTCTTTAAAGAGTGAGAGACCAGTTATAGGCCTATAGTTTAGCCCTTAGTGAGAGGGCCCAGGTCATTCTAAGTATAAGGACCCACAACAGCAAACGACCGACCTTTAAATACATTTAAATACACATAATATTAAACATACACTTGGGTCTAGATGCGTATATAATTATATATAATTTATACATGTACCAGTGGCGGGTTATGACATTTCATCTTATGCGATGTACTTAATATATAGACAGTCTAATCAAGTAGGCCCAAGGAACAACGCTGTAGACTCTACCGATTCTAATGGGCATTTATTACGGAAGAAAAGTTTCTTATTTCGACGAACTTTTTAATATTAATTTTTTATCGTCTGAAGGATGTTTAATTATCGTCTTTCGGTTTCCATTCAAGATGTCTAGCTTACCAGTTTTAAGAATAGGCCTACTGTCTTGTGTTACAAGTTTCATAGGATACTCTATGAAGCTTAGAATGTTTGAAACTCGCCGCGTGATCAAACGTACATTTACAACAACAAAAACAGTTAATAAGATGTAACAAAAGACTGAACAAACTTCGATGAAAATTTCAAATGTGATAGCTTACAAAACACAACTATAAAATAAAAAATACCAAATAACACTTTCACTCCGGCCGATTGTATTAATTTTCGCACTGCAGGCCGTTATATTTCCAGAAATCAACAGCAACCTCAATTTATGTCCAAAAATTTAAACCCCTACTTCTGGCAACCGTGGGAGATCGTTCTCTCCAACTCCCCCCCATTGGTAGACGCCACTGCCTAAATGAATATATACATAAATACATATATACAGACAGTAATAATAATAATAATAATGATAATAATAATAATAATAATAATAATAATAATAATAATAATAATAATAATAACCCGTAAAACACAATTATGCTTAGTTTCTTAGAGCCTGATGTTACCTCGGGCGGAAAAAAAAAATAATAATAATAATATTAAAAAATAATAATAATGTAGACATACATACAACTACATATACATATATATTTACACAGGTTTATACATAAATACATAAATAACATTCACAGATTTAAACATAAATACATTGGCCTACATACATGCATACATTCCACCTGCCCATGGAATGCATCTGCATTCCAGGGGGCGGTTAGTATATGTATATATGTAGCTGCATACATATATACAGATATATACATATACACACACACTACGTATTAAGATGATATACAGGGTGGCGCAAAATAAACCGGACTATTATGGTATTGGTTTGGCATTTAATATAACATTGAATGAACTGTAAAATTTCAGAATTTTCTGAATGCGTAAGAAATTTCAGTCAAAGTGATGTTCAATATGTCCTCCGTTTGCTGCGATAACCAATGATAATCGCTTGCGAAACTGTCCAATAGCCCGGTTGATAGTGTCCTCGCTGATTTCGTCCCAGCATGCGGTCAGAACTTCTTTCAAATGTTCAATATCTCGAATTCTCTGCCTGTAGACAAGCTGCTGAAGCATTCCCCAGATGGAATAGTCTACGGGATTCAAGTCCTGACTGTTCGGTGGCCAATTTTCTGGTTCAATAAAGTCTGGAACGTGAGCAGTGAGAAAAGCAACTGTTTTTCGTGAACGATGAGCAGGTGCTCCATCCTGCTGGAAAGTGAAATTGTGACCAGAGTGAGCTATAATGTCTGGCAGTAATCCTTGATGTAGGACGACGTCACAGTAATAGGAACTGTTAACTTTTGCTCCTCGAGATATACCAGTTTGACGTTCAATTTCTCTCGGAGATTTGCTTGTTCCCGGTTGGCCTTCTTGACTTGAAATCAGTTCCTTGACCTTCGCTACGTTATCAGCCGTACGAACCGATCGCGGTCGACCGCTACCCTGTTTTCTTTTAGTGTCGCCAGTTTCGTCGATCTTTTTAATCAAATCATTCAACGTACTTCGCTTCCATTGTCGTTGTGGGAATTCTCTAATCATTCGAAGCGAACCCCATCCTTTTTCGAGTCTTAACGCACGAATTAACGATTTATCATCAATTGTCAACAGACGCTTCGCCATGACGGTACAAAGAATAGTTAACGCCATAGAATATTTGACGTCATTTTTATTTTATGTAGCGTTCTCATTTTTCTGTGTTATTTCTGTCTAATGATAGTTTTAAGGCGATAATTACTTTGATTATTCAAGCGATGCAATTGCAAAAAACTAATAGTCCGGTTTATTTTGCGCCACCCTGTAGATACATGCAATATAGTGTTTATATGTGCGATAATTTTCGATGCAAGTGGCATCATTTGAACTCCTATCGTCTGACTGCGAGGGAAGCTCCAGCCCCAATCGAACACCATCGTCACGTACCTCTCCATCCGGCCATCCCCTGACTCCATCGGACGATGCCTCGGTCGGTCGCTGGGCAGAGGGAGAGAGGCAAGGGGCGCCGTCGCCCCCCGGGATGCCAGGTAGAGAGGGAACGAGGGAGAGATGGTAAAGATTAATTACAGCTGCCCCTTATAGATCATAGGAAACCAGACACTGTTATTTCTCTCACCATTTTTATCATCATCATTATCATCAGTTCCTGACGCCAGCCATTTGGCGGCGAAGGGTAGGAAAAATGATCTCCATTGTCCTCGGTCATTTGTCAAGTTCATTTTCCACTTTGTGTTATAGTCCAAGTGATGTTATGTCCTCATTTATATTATCTATCCAACATATAGGGCGTAATATATATATATTCACAATACATGCTCATATATTTATTATGCATATATATATATTCATAGAAATATATGAATAACGTTAAATTAAAAAATTCATGCATAATTATAATCATACCCACAAACTAATCATGCATACATAATATTTACATACACACAGATATATGCTATACGGTGACAGGTCGATAGTCCGAAGGTCCAATAGTCCGAAGGTTCAATAGTCCGAAGGTCCAATAGTCCGAAGGTCCAATAGTCCGAAGGTCCGATAGTCCGAAATTCGCAGAAGTTTGATTGATGAAAAAGACTTCTTGCTTAAATAGAAGTTGGATTGGTGAGAATAACTCTTGCTTAAATGGAACCTGGATTGATGAAAATAATCCTTGCTTAAATGGAAGTTGGAATTATGAAAAACATTTATAGCGTAACTAGACGTTGGATTGATAAAACTGTTTTGTAGTGTAAGTGGAAGCTGGATTGATGACAAAATCATAGTGTAAGTAGAAGTTGGACTGATGCTCAAACTATATGCTACAACGGGCGAATAATTAAGAGCGCTATTATGTCGGATTAATGTCGGACTATAAGAATCCACGGATTATCCGATTATCGAGGCTTCTGACACGGAACCAGGCTATACGATTATATCTCTGGATACATAGTAATAAGCATATCTAGATTAAAACAATTATGTAGATAAAGAAGCAGATATAAAGCACACCAATATCTACATATTGTATGCACGTAATGCATACATATATATGCAGTGCTTTCTTCAGACGGAACCTTCCGGAACGGCGTTCCAGGACCTTTTTCCGCTATTAAAAAATAATCTAGTTAACTTAAATTTTTAATAAAAAATTATTTAGTTGCTTCAATTTCAGTGCATGTTTCAGTGTCTATTTATAAGCTTATATTATAATAAAATATTAGCATAAAATAAGTAAGTAAGTAAGTATATTCTTTATTAAACCAATTGCATGTCCGCACTCTGGTGTACGTAGCCTACATACGTCTTAATAACTATCAACTGTCAATATGAGTACAACATTCGAGCAATAAACGTCTTGCGCTGTAGATTATCTACAAGAGGTATAGGCAACGGTCATGCGATCGCGGTCGCAGGGTATATTGCTGGGGCTTTTTGGTGGAAGTAAACTATGCAGTAAGTTACCTCGGTTCCAGAGCTTCTCATTTAAAGCGATCGATCTCCTTGGTAGATCGCCTAGCAAAGGTCTGGTCGCTCGGTAAATCGATCGCGCTCGATGAGTTAGACTCCAAGAGGAACCTGGAGCCAGACCATTCTTTTATTCATCTAATTTACATTACCTTGTGAAAGTTCAGGTCAGGATCGGAACAACATTGCAGAGGAGGTTTATCGACGGTTAATAATTGTTGTGTATACTCTTAATTGTTAATTGGACAACCATATAATATGCAACTATACAAATACGATACACAAAATACGCTGTGCACAAAAGGTCCCGAGGTCGACCGCGCATCGATCACCTACTCAATCCAGCGCGATCGATTTTCGAATCGCCTTCTATTTTCAAATGAGAAGCTCTGCCTGGTTCACCAGGACCGCAGAGAAAAGGCGGGTGTCGGACTCAAGAAAAAGTCGCTTGAATGTTGGAAGGTACCGGAGGCGGATTGGCTTGCTTATTACTGACTGGAGACAGCTCCTATCCTGCTGTCCCGCAAACTCCGCCATGGCATGCCAGGGCAACATAGAGCAAACGAGCCACTGTTGTTGCACATACTACATCAATAAGTCCCTATGGTCCACTGTCCATCGATTCATCGTACCTTCGGAACCCAACCACAATGATTTTTCTGAATTTGTTCAGTTCCGGAACCTTTTTTCTAGAAAAAAGCACTATTATATAATATATGTATTATGTAGTGTATACATATAATATATATATATATATAATACATTGTTTTTTTATATATATATACATATATAGCCATATATATACATATATAGACTATATATAATACAATATATACAGGGTGGGCCAGTAGGAATGCAACTAATTTGAATGGATATAACTTGAACAATTGTTATCCGAACATCGTGCCCAATATACCAAATTGAAAGTAATCATCCACTCTACTACTGTGACAAATCTTGCACTGATATACGGCACCTTTGTTATAAAATTTCGGTGCGGCGCACACCTCTCAATTTTGAATGTAAATATTGAACATCATGGCGCCGCTCACGGAAGAGGATAGAATTTTAATCCGAATTTTAAGAGCAGAAAAAGGATACAATTCACATCAGCTGATGATAGAATTCCCTTCTAGAAAATGGAATAAATATGCTCTACATCGATTGATTAAACGAATTGATGCTACGGGAACGTCTAACAGCCGCAACTGTGGTCGCAAACGTTCTGCGCGCACAGCAGCGAACATTGCACAAGTCCAAGAGTTAATTTGTAGTCAAGACAACAATCCAGGGGCAAGTAAGAGTCCGAGAGAAATTGAGCGTGCGACCGGGGGTTGTCTTCAGCAACTGGTCTATCGTGAACCGATACTTGACGTTGAACCTTTGAAAGAAGTGATTCTTTGCTGCTGGGCTGAGATAGCCCAAGCACTGGTGAACTCAGCCATCGAGCAGTGGTCGTCTCGTGTTGATGCAGTAATTAAAGCACGTGGTGGACATAATTTTATTGAGTACTTGTT
>JACEVL010000077.1:1008135-1113135 GCA_020284085.1 Aporrectodea caliginosa
TATAGGTAAACAAATCTAAATTTTGGGCGCCTTTGTTAAAGAACTCGCAGCTGGCGTTAAAGACTTTTCATACTAGCGAACAATCGATCGATCTCAGGCCGAGGTGTTTCACAATATACCAAGGAGGTAGTACGGAAGACAGTTAGCTTTGTATGTGCTACACCATACATATTGCAGATGGCTGACTAAAGGCTGCACTAGATGTACATGTAGAACGGCGAACGATGCATTCTGCGTGTTAACGAGCCCAGGAATCTTGTTATTGCTTGGTTAGTGATACGTGCAGAACACGTATCTGCTTGGTGATCATAGCGTATGCAAATCAAAGCCCTGATTCGGGCGAATAATGAAATCTATTCGTCCGAATATATAGGTCGTCCGACAAAGAGTGAAATCATTGCGTTTCCGAATTCCAGCTGAAAGAATCGCTGCATATTTTTCCTGAGCTGGTTCTGCTTATCCGTCAGAGCTTATAGGCCACCTTTTTGTTAGATCACGAGAAGGTCTGAGTTCCGATATAGGGTAGATAAGAGGCTGAGCGAAACTTGCGGAATGAAACCATATACACTTCTATACAGGCCTGTGTAACAAAAGAGGTAACGTTGCGGAAGCTAACCCCAAAGGTGCAAGTCAAGGCGGTTGTGTGAAACTCGGGGAAGGCACGTTAAACAGATCCCTGTGAAACAAAGTTGGCGTGAGAAGCGGCCCTCCTCAGGACATTGACCCCCTCCCCATGGCAACGACAGTTCAAGAGACAGAGTCGGATCCCAAGACAGAACTTCATTGCGTTTCCCCTGTTAAGGAAGGGTCTAATCCTGAATCTTCCTTGGAGGGGACGGTTACTATGGGCAGACATTACTAAGGAACGGCCATTTACGTCAGAAGTAGAAGGGGCGTTGATTTAATAATGTATAATTTATAATGATATTCCTGATGATTTCAAACCGACAAAAGTAGTACGATTACAATTCATATAGTATGAACGGATGATGACAAGTTATTACAGGAGTCGAATTAACGGGTGTTGGCATCCATGCAAGGCGCCCATCACGTCCAACTACTCATTTTACCAACGCCATCTAGCGATTGATAGGCTGAGTGAACCTTTGACAGGGTTCCCGCTTCCTACAGCTCTTCACGCCAGTGATGTTATACCATTACTCTTGTTGGGTCCTATAGCGAGGAACTGGGTTGGAGTCCTCCCGCCCAGTGAAATTATGCCCGGACAGTGATCACCACACACATACACACACAAAGGCACAAACAAACACACACACATACACACACACGTAAATACACACAAACCCACAGCAACCCACATTTTATATATATATATATATATATATATATATATATATATATATTAGGCGTGGCTCATGGTTACGGTAAAAACCAAGTGCATCCTAGAAACCAAGGCACCCCTCTCAGTTTGTTAGACCTATCAATAGTATTATTTAGACAAAAATTTCAGCTTCCAATTCCAACGGGAAGACGGTGCTCACGGACTGTGTAACTTTGCCTGATACCGATAAAAATACACTAATTGTGGAAATGAATGCGTCGATCGTACATTCCCGTACGAATGCATTTTATTTAACGACAAATCAAATATTACTGTAATTCGACAACACATGTGATAGTAGAACAGTTAGTCGGATTGTACTGTAAAATTTGAATAGGTTTGAAGAATTGGAAATGTCTAAAAATTTTGAAAACACGTCGTTCTGACCATGAACGTCGATTGTTCCGGTTTTATGACTTCAATACCAGCTACAGTCTAAGAGTCTAGAAACTGCCAGCACT
Organism: Aporrectodea caliginosa; assembly: GCA_020284085.1. Classification (NCBI taxonomy): domain Eukaryota; kingdom Metazoa; phylum Annelida; class Clitellata; order Crassiclitellata; family Lumbricidae; genus Aporrectodea; species Aporrectodea caliginosa. Next base: position 1,009,939 of record JACEVL010000077.1, read on the forward strand.
GCGTCAACAACAGACTTCTTTGTGCTTAAATTGAAGTTGGAATGATGAAAATCTTTTATAGCGTAACTAGACGTTGGATTGATAAAACTGTTTTGTAGTGTAAGTGGAAGCTGGATTGATGAAAAAATCAGAGTATAGGTAGAAGTTGGGTTGATGACAAAATTATAGTGTAAGTAGAAGTTGGACTGATGCTCAAACTATAGACTATGCTACGGCGAAAAATTAAGAGCGCTATTAGCCTATGTCGGATTGTTGTCGGACTATATGGAACCCTCGGATTATCGGATTATCGACCCTTCGGACACGGAACCAGGCTATACGATTATATATCTGGATACATAATAATTATATGCATATCTGGACAAAAGCAATTATGTAGATAAAAGAAGCATATGTGAAAGCTCGTGTGTATATCTACATCATATTGTATGCACGTAATGCATGCATATATATGCAGTGCTTTCTTCAGACGGAACCTTCCGGAACGGCGTTCCGGGACCTTTTTCCGCTATTAAAAAATAATATAGTTAATTTAAATTTATAATAAATAATTATTTAGTTACTTTAATTTCAATGCATGTTTCAGTGTTTATATATATATATATATATATAATTAAATATTAGCATAAAATAAGTAAGTAAGTAAGTATAGTCTTTATCACAATTATTGCATATTCGCACTCTGGTGTATACATACGTCTTAATAACAATCAACTGTCAATATGAGTACAACATTCTAACAAATAAACGTCTTGCGCTGTAGATTATCGTCAAGAGGTACACAATGGTCGTGCGATCGCGGTCACAGGGTATATTGTTGGGGCTTTTTGGTGGAAGTAACCTATGCAGAACGTGGCCGGAGTTCATCAGGACCGCAGAGAAAGCGGCGAGTGTCGGCCTCAAGACAAAGTCGCTTGAATGTTGGGTAAGTCGTCCGGAAGGCGAATTAGCTGCTTATTACTGACTGGAGACGGCTCGCTCCTATCCTGCTGTCCCGCAAACCCTCACCATTCCAGGGCAGCATAGAGCAAACGAGCCACTGTTGTTGCACATACTACATCAATAAGCCCCTACGGTCCACTGTCCATCGATATATCGTACCTTCGGAACCCATCCACAATGGTTTTTTCTGAATTTGTTCAGTTCCGGGAACCTTTTTCTAGAAAAAGCACATCTTATAATATATTATATAATATATAAAAAGTATTCAAGTTATAAGGCTTCAAAGTTGTTGCATTCCTACTGGCCCACCCTGTATATATGTATATTTATCTGTATTTGCATTACGTGCAATTGGCGAGGACTTTGTATCGTAAGCCATTCAGGTCAGTCTGGCTACCGCAGCATCTTTAGCCAGCAACATCAGGACCAAAGCTGCAATCAATACCCTCTCTGCATCCACCGCCGCCGCATCCTCTGAACCCCTTCACCCTCCTCGCATATCACTCGCTCCCTCTCTAGCTACAGCGGGCAAGTAATTCGCGAACGATACCCAACGGAGATCGACAGGTTGTTCGAACAGCAGAGATGGACAAAAACAGACAGACAAACGGACAGGCAGACAGACACACAGACAAACAGACAGACAGACTGACTGACATTCATACATACTTACAGACAGACATACATACAGAAAGACAGACGGACAGAGACATATATACATACATACATACATACATACATACATACATACATACATACATACATACATACATACATACATACATACATACATACATACATACATTACATACATACATACAGACTGACTTAATGAATGACTGACAATCGAAAATTGCTTATATGGCGCCAGTGTTCAACTGATTGCGTGCACAAAACCAAACCGTAATGAGGTCAATACCCAGAAGACCAGGCGCACGGACGGACAGGGGCGTAGCCAGGAAACAATTTCGGGGTTTCAGTTTGGGGGGATTGCCGAGGCGCGCAGCGCCGAGCAGGGGTTTGGGGAGGGGATGTGCCCCTCCCCTACTGAAATTTTTTGAATTTCCACACTGTAATGGTAGCAATTTAAGCTGTCATCTGAACGAAAAATTGCTCTATTATTTCAGTCCTGAATAAAAGGAACCAGCTGTTACTCAAATAGCTACGATGTAGTTTGAGTCGTGACTGCAGACAATACTTGCAAATCAGACATTTATTGAAATTACTATAAAAACTAGAAAATAGTTCAATTCTTATAAACAATATATACGTGCTTTGTAGCTCCAAGCGGGTCGTCCATTAATTATGTCAACAAAATAGGAGGGGTTTGGAAAAGTTTGACAGTTGTTGACAAGGGGGAGGGGGGTTCGGTACAAAGCTGACGTCAACAAATTTTTTTCCAATGAATCAACACAGACCCCTTCAAAATGGTAGCGAAACATTAAGTAATGCTAAAAATGTATAAAGTGCTTAATGTTTCATACTACTAAAAAGCTGGTAATAAACTAAACTCATCTATTTTAAATTCGAGATTGCATTTCTTAGTGTAAAACAATTTGAAAAATGATTCTACATGTATTGAGCCATTGTGTTTCTGTTTTTAAAGGGGGCGCCAGGGATTTTCTGGATTGTTGACATAATTTTGGGGTCCTTCAATGTTTTGACATTTGTTGACAAGGGAGGGGGTCAAAATGGCCTAAAATTTGTTGACATAATTAATGGACGGACCCCTACATTCTTTTGAGTTCTTTTATAACAGTATTGAATTTATACATTGTGTTGCATTTTACATAGAAATCACAAAACAAAATGTCAATATTCATAAGAAATGATTTCGAAGCATGAAAAACATAAAAATATGACTAAAAAAAATTTTGCAATTATTTATTTCGGGGGGGGTTTGAACCCGTAAAACCCCCCCCTAAATACGCCCATGCGGACGGACAGACAGCTACACAGACAGGCACACAAACAGACGGAGATACAGACAGACTGACGATCGAAAATTGAAATTGCAATTAGTTTCTTTTATAGCGCCGATGTCTAATGCACAAGGAATAAACCGATGGCGCCCCAAAACCAGTATTCAGTTCAATATCCAGATCAATTCGCAACGATGCCCCACGGGGGGAGGGTGAGAAAAAGGAACCAGAGACAGACAACCAAACCAGTGTGTAATGTAATGTAATGTAGTGTAATGTAATGTAATGAAATTTCTCAGCGCCACACAAAAGCCGCGTTAGGGGCTTGTTTACTGTTTAACGACCATTGTGTGGTAACAAAGAGCATTAGCGTCGCCCCCTCCTCCTTCATCCAGGCTTGGGACTGGCACTGTCAGAAAGCGAACAGTGGCGGAGTTCCGGGTTAGGGGCAGATAATAGCAGTGTTCATACTGAGATTATACTGTGGCATACAACGAGAAACATAGATATATATAATATTTGCATTTTAATCGGTATTTACATTATATCTGTACATATAATATGTATAATAAATATATATAATTCACGGAGAATGCTTCCCATTATATGTGGCGGACAACAGACTTCATGGCTTGTCTTCATAATCAAAATTCATAAATAATTATCTTATTTAAACAACACACGAAGTACATATTATAGTGTCATTATATTTAACTTGTTCGGTTCGCCTTCGTTTGTTTAATAATTACCAATTAAAATTAAATTTAATATAACAGAGTCCTTAATTTATTTTTACACCCATTCCAATAATTAATTCCGACGCTCGACCAAGGAACCAAGGAAACGACGGCCGGGCCGTCGTTTTATAGGCAAACAAATCTAAGTTTTGGGCGCCTTTGTTAAAGAACTCGCAGCTGGCGTTAAGGGCTTTTCATACTAGCGAACGATCGATCGATCTCAGGCCGAGGTGTTTCACAATATACCAACGAGGTAGTACGGAAGACAATAAGCGTTGTACGTGCTACACCATACATATTGCATATGGCTGGCTAAAGGTTGCACTAGATGTAGAACGGCGAACGATGCATTCTGCGTGTTAACGAGCCCAGGAATCTTGTTATTGCTTGGTTAGTGATACGTGCAGAACACGTATCTGCTTGGCGATCATAGAGTATGCAAATCAAAGCCCTGATTCGGGGGATAATGAAATCTATTCGTCCGCATATATAGGTCGTCCAACAAAGAGGGAAATCATTGCGTTCCCTAACTCCAGCTGAAAGAATCGTTGGATATTGTTCCTGAGCTGGCTCTGCTTTTCCGACAGGGATTAGGCCACCTTTTGTTAGATCGCGAGAAGGTCTGAGTCCCAAATAGGGTAGATAAGAGGCTAAGCGAAACTTGAGGAATGAAACCATATACAGTTATACAGGCCTGTGTAACAAAAGAGGTTACGCTGCGGAAGCTAACCCCAAAGGTGCAAGTTAAAGCGGTTGTGTGAAACTCGGGGAAGGCACGTTAAACAGATCCCTGTGAAACAAAGTTGGCGTGAGAAGCGGCCATCCTCAGGACATTGACCCCCTCCCCGACGACAGCTGAAGAGACAGAGTCGGATCCCAAGACGTTTCATTGCGTTTCCTCTGTTAAGGAAGCGTCCTGAATCTCCCTTGGAGGGGACTGTTACTATGGGCATACATTACTAAGGAACGGCCATTTTACGTCAGAAGTAGAAGGTGCGTTGATTTAATAATGTATAATTAATAATGATATTCCTGATTATTTCAAACCGACAAAAGTAGTATGATTACAATTCATATAGTATGAACGGATGATCACACGTTATTACAGGAGTCGAATTAACGGGTTTTGGCATCAATGCAAGGCGCCCATCACGTCCACCGCCATCTAGCGATTGATAGGCTGAGTGAACCTTTGACAGGGTTCCCGCTTCTTACCGCTCTTCACGCCAATGATGTTATACCATTACTCTTGTTGGGTCCTATAGCGAGGAACTGGGTTGGAGTCCTCCCGCCCAGTGAAATTATGCCCGGACAGTGATCACCACGCACATACACACACACACAAACACACAAACAAAACACACACACACATACACACACACACGTACATACACACAAACACACACAGCAACCCACATAATATATATATATATATATATATATATATTATGTACATTATATATATAGTGTGCAACTGTGCATGATCGTTGCGTGTATATTGCGTCATGGGATATTTCTCTCATTGTTGAAAGTTTGGACTCCCTTTGTGGTTAGGCAAAGATAATGACATTGCCTATCGTTGAAGTGCATGTACAATACTCTCAGCGTATAATTACATAATGTAACGCAATGAGAGATAGGCATGCAGCTTGCGTGTGTGCCAGTGACGGATGATCCAATGGCGTGACAAACTGCAATTGGGGCGGAATTAGTCAATGGCGGCGGGTGTAACGTCCTTGTGTTCCGGTTTCAGGGTTAGCCTTGGCCGAACGCGGCCTCGACTCCACCCGATCGGAGGCAGTTGGGGGCTCCTTCTCCCGTCGGTCAGGCGGTTGATCGGAGAGCCCTGAAATCGACTCTGATTAGCGTTCGGTCTATTCCGTGGTAATCTACGTCCAATGAATCATTGCGACCTGAGGTCGTCTTTCGTTCGGTCGTCTTCGAGTCAGTCGGTCTGAAGGGGTTTCCATCGATCGGTTGCAAACTGTCTAACTATGCGAGAATTTTTTGGTCTACGTGCAGATGTCCTTGGATAGGCAAGGTGTCTAACTATGTGTCCTTAAGAGTGGATTCTAACAGGTGTCCTTGGGATGGAACTATAAATAGATGGGTTTGGGAGTTGGAATTCTAAGCAGGTTTCCTTATGGACAATACAACTGATCTTTGATATCGCCCTTCTTCCTAAGGTTGCCCCAAGCTGAGAAGTGCCACACGCCTCGGCGGCGCAGAAGCAATTATATTGCAGAGCAATTGTGCGCAAAGGACTTGCTCAAGGTCCCTACGCGGACGGCTTGAGGTGGATTCGAACCTGCAACCCTCCGGCTGCAAGGCACCGAACATACCTCTACACCACCGCGCCCCACAGAATGGAGTATCTGGGAGTGCTGTTTTAAACAGGTGTCCATGGACTGGAAATCTAAACAGATGTTCCATGGGATGAATTTTGAACAGGTGTCTTGTGACTAGAATTTTGAAAAGATAACTGGGACTAGAATTTTAAACAGATAACTGCGACAAGAATTTCAAACAGATAACAGGGACTAGAATTTTAAACAGATAAATGGGACTAGAATCTCGAATTGGGTCTAAAAATTTTAATAGGTAACTGGGACTAGAATTTTAAACAGGTTTCGTTGGTACTAGAATTTTAAAGAGATGTATAATTTGGGGCTGAAATACTTCCATGTCATTCTGATTATTGCAAATAAATTGAATATTGATTGATTGATTGATTGATTGATTGATTGATTTCGGCAGGACTCATCACAGATTTTGACATGCACACCGATCTGGCTTAGCTGTGATAATCGACCGATATCTTATTGTTAGCAGTGCTATTTTTTACTGTTGGTATTAGCATTTCTATTAGAATTAATGTACAGTTCGATAGCTGTGCCAAAAGAACACCAGTCTGAAAGTACCAGTCTGAAGGACATCCGTTAAGTATTAAGAGCAGGAGGAAGAGCAAGAAGAGCAGGAGGAAAAGGGGAGGAAGAGGAGGGAGGAAGAGGGGAGGAAGAAGAAGTGGAGGCAAAAATGAAGATGAGGAAGCATTGGAGGAGGAAGAGGAGGAGGAAGAAGAAGAGAAGAGGGAAAGGAGGAAGAGGAAGAGGAGGAGCACTGATGGATGAAATCGACGCTGATCATAGGACGACGAAATCCATTCCAAAGAATTCATCCATTGCTGTCTTCTTACGATCTACTCATTCAACCATCGTCGGTCTGTCTGTCTATCTCTCTCCTTGTTTCTGTGTTTTTCTCTATTTCTCTCCCTGCCACTGTTCCTCTGTCTACCTCTGCCTGTCTCTATCTATTCCCTCTCTTTGTCTAGGTATTATAACGTATGGGTTATCCACGTACTGGTCTGCACTAATAAATTTGTCAATCTATTGCAAATTATATACGCGTATGCAGCCTATTATACCATTTTTGTGTATATGCCAATGCATCATTTTTGTATACATACCAATAAATATAATATTTTTAATATATACCAATATATAATTTTTATATGTTCAAAAACAAATAAACATTTTCTGTTTATAAAACTTGCTCAAACCCACAAATAACAAATAGTCCTATAAATCCCTTATATAATGCGATATGAGGAAGTGAGGAAATAGGAGGATGAAGTGGAAGAGGCGGAGGAGAAGGAGGAGAAGTAGAAGAAGGAGGAGGATGAGGAGGAGGAGGAGGAGGAGGAGGAAGAAGAAGGCGCTGAGAAAGTAAAGAGGAGGAGGAGAGAGGAGAAGGTGAAGAAAGCGGAAAAGAGAAAGAGGAGGAGGAGGAAGTGGAGAGGAACAGAAAGAGGAGGAAGAGGAGGAACAGAAAGAGGAGGAAGAGGATGAAGAAGACGAGAAGAGGAGGAAGAGAAAGAGGAGGAGGGGGTAGATGAGGAAAAGGAGGTAGAGGGAAAGGAAGAGGAGGAAGAGGAGGGAGAATAAGAGAAGGAGGAAGAGGAGAAAGAAGAAGAGGAGTAGGAGTTAGAGGAAGAAGAGGAGAAATATAATAGAAGAGGAGGAGGAGGAGGAGGAAGAGGAAGGGGAGGAAGAGGAGGAGAAAATGGAGGCGGAGGAAGAGAAGGGAAGGGGAGGGAAGGAAGAGGAGGAGGAAGAAAAGGAAGAGGTGGAAGAGTTGGAGGAGAAGGAGGAAGAGGAAGAAGGGGTGGAGGAGGAATAAGACGGAAATGAGGGAACTATGAGTATATAGGAGGAAGAGGAGGAAATAAAAGAGGAGGACGTGTGGGAATAGATGGAATAGATGGAAAAAACGGAGCAAGTGTAGAACGTGTCAGCTGCGATTTGTGCCACGAAAATTCAATCTTTGTCGAAGAGTTTATTAAAAGGCGGCGCTGGCATCGGCGGGGATGGTAGTGACAGTGATGGTGGCAGAGGTGGTAGCGGCAGTGGTGGTGGTGGAGGTGGTGGTAGAAGTGCTATCCAGCGTAGCGGAAGTGACGTCGGATTATTGTTCCGGACGCCGAAATTCATCCGACCAATATCGGAACGGCGTCCGATTAAATGAGACAATCTTTATATAGCGCCTTTAAGGGGAGGCCGATGCAGTGGTGTGTGCGTGCGTGTGTGTACACATGGCAAACTGATATCCGTTGTAATTCACACATTGGAATTGCTGATTAAATCCTGGATAGATAGAATTACGAATTCGGTTTTAATAAATACAATCATGGATAGATAGAATTACAAACTCGTTTTTAAGTTGTAAACGTCCGAGATAGATAGAATTACGAGCTCGGTTTTAACACAGAATAGATAAAGCTTTATCTATTCTGTGGTTTTAATGACAAAATCCTGGATAGATAGAATTTAGAACTCGGTTTTAATTGTAAAAAATCCGAGATAGACAGAATTAAAAAGTTGGTTTTAATAAAAAAAATCCGGGATATATAAGAAGAATCACGAACTTGCTTTTTAAGAAATCCTGGATAGATAAAATAAAGAACTCGGCTTTAATAAGCAAAATCCTGAATAGATAGAATTACGAACTCGGTTTTTTAAAAGTTCTGTATAAATATCATAGAATAGACCTACGAACTCGGCTTTAATAAAAAAAATCCTGGATATATGAACTCATACTCATGTAACCAACCTTACATGCTCCTCTTACTTCATCTCCGGCGTCTCAGGGCTATTCGCAGATCTGCTTTCCTTTCTACCATGACATCTATTGTCCACGCATTTGTTTGTTCCAAAATTGATTATTGCAATTCTCTTCTTATTGGTCTTCCCAAGGTCCTTCTATGCCCTAGGGCCTATTCAATCTGTTCTAAATGCGGCTGCTCGATTAATTGTTCGCCTTCCTAAATACTCCCATATATCATCGTTCATGGTCATTCAATTGCACTGGCTTCCTCTGTCTAACCACATTCAATTTAAAGTCCTGCTTTGGTCCTCAAGTCCAAACTGGGTCTTGCTCCAAAATATCTCAGAGATATCAGGGATCCGTCCTCCTCTTTCTGCATCTTCTCATCGGCCTCTCCGATCTCTGAACCGGTCTGACTGCTCTGTCCCACGAGCTAAGACCATTATTACTCAAACTCGATCCTTTGCCATCATTGGGCCCTTATTCTTATGGAATGCACTCCCTTCACTCTGCGTGAGACTTTCCTTTCTGGATCATTGTCTTCAATGACTCTTCATCTCTCTCGCTCTTCTTGAAACCTATTTCTTCTCGCACTGGGAGCGCTACTGAATGGCCACGACTGTGAGCGGCGCTATATAAATTACTAGTTACATTACATTGCATGAACTCGGTTTTAATAAAAAAATCCTGGATAGATTAAATTATGAACTCGGTTTAAATTTAAATTTTTTGATAGATAGAGCAGCAAACTTGGTTTTAATAAAACAAGCAGTTGCTCATCACTAACAGTGAACACGTCGGAATGACATATAGTGCATTGTGTTAGTTTCTTTGCCTTCTCGCCACATTATTGACTACACTGTATATAATATGCCAGACATAATTCTACAAAACAGACACTAATGTCTGTTACTAAATTTTGTAAATGAGAATACACAGACGCTGGTAACAGAGCACATTTATTGTGGGCATTGTGGATCCTAATCCTGATCTCTTAAATTTCTAAAGCGCTCAAGGGAGTTTTCCAGAGATACCAAATGGAGGTTTAAGGGTCCAGTGCAGCTTGAAGCAAACAATTTGTCTGTTTATGGAAGAAAACAAAATTTCTCTTGCAGCAGGCCACGTAACCGTTACAGTGGAAGTGCGCCATTGATAGACAGTGTGTGTTTGTGATCTTTCATGCCATGTTAATGTCTGCTGTTAACAATGATATTAGTAATAATAATATAATATTAATAATAATAATAATAATAATAATAATAATAATAATAATAATAATAATAATAATAATATTTATTCTTTAATGAAGGGCCCGACAAACGCACTGCGCTGTACATGTAGGCTACATGTTATGGCGATTAAACAATTTCACAAGAACACAAATTACAGAAGACATAAATCAACAAAGTTGCAGCCATGCAAGGCGCAAGCTCATTGTACTTTTGCTGCCACCTAGGGAATGAAGGCATGAGCTAAACCCAGGGGCCTTACGGAATCGAACCGGGTCCGTGAAAACTTCAGGCAAGAGTGTTATCCATTATACTATCAAGACTCACAAGAATGGGGTCATGGTCGCGTCCACGAAGCCAAGACAAAACATGGCTGATCCAGGGAGACTGGATTCGCCCATTATAGTTAACGAAATCTGATAACAAATTATTAATTATCAACTTCTGGTTGCCTTATATAAAAGGACACATAGACGGTCTCACTACAGGCTACATGTAGACCTTGAACCTCAACTTAATATTTATGAACATTTAATTTTCGGTATACCACACGCCATTGCGTTGGCCCCAAACGGGTTTCGACGTTGGTTGTACATGGATGTTGTAAATTAGAAACGACTGGAGTAATAGTTTCAAAGTAAATAAAAGAGAAAAGAAAGGAAGTCTAGCAATTTAGGCAAAGAGGTAGGAGGCTCTCCCTGGCTCTTTACCCTTGAATTCAAGGGTAAAGAGCCAGGGAGAGCCGCTTTTGAGGGACTCCGAGAAGGGCTTTATACAAGTTCAGTTACGTAGGCCTACATATCCAGGGAAACTGTCCAAATAAAGGCCTTTGACTAATGCAATTCGTCAACCATTTTGTCCCATACAAGATATCCGCCCCGTAAAACTTGCCCCATTAAAATGGCGATGCTCAGATGTAACAACTTAAAAGTGACTGACTTCAGCTGCGTATGAGTCTGTGTTGACGAGGTGTTCCGATCCACTGAGGTCGTCCTCGCCCCAGTGCAAATGGATCTGTTGCAGGAGGTAATTGTGCTCTTTGCACGGGCCTCCGGTTACGTCTAAGAAAACAAGAGCCAGCGTTTAGTTTAATCCAGTCAATCCAAACAAATCGAAAACTATTTATTTAATCTAGTTTCAAATAATCCAGTTCACTAATTATCTGTTTAAAATGTTACCTCCTCCAAATGAATCAAATCTGATATCTTTCATTCATTTCGTATACCTTTTCAAATAGCTTATCAACCCCAGACCGTCTCTCTGTATCTCTGTATGTCTGTCTCTGTGTGAGGCACGGTAGCCGATTGGTCAGAACGCTCGCCTTGTAATGCAGATGAGTACAGGTTTGAGCCTTCCTCTAGGCTCAAACATGTTGGGACTTTGAGCAAGGTCCTTCACTCATATTTGTTCAGCGCCATCGATACAAGCATAGTCGTCAGACAGTGGCGCTCGTTAGACAGTAGCGCCTAATAAATGCAGAAATAATAATAATTATTCTGTCTTTGAGTACTGATTTTATGGATGCTGACTCTGTCTCTCCAACTGTTTGTTACGTCACTATTCTCTTTCTCTTTGGTATACTCTATCTGTCCGTCACTGTTCTCTTTGTCTTTCGTATACACTATCTGTCCTTCTGTTTGTTACGTCACTGTTCTCTTTCTCTTTGATATCCTATATCTCTAATTCTGTTTGTTACGTCATTGTTTTCTCTCTTTGGTATGCGCTATCTCTTTTTCCGTTTATTACGTAATTGCTCTCTCTCTTTGGTATCCGCTCTCTCTCCTTCTGTTTGTTACGTCATTGCTCTCTCTCTCTTTGGTATCCGCTATCTCTCCTTCTGGTTTGTTACGTCATTGTTCTCTCTCTTTGGTATCCGCTATCTCTCCTTCTGGTTGTTACGTCATTGTTCTCTCTCTCTCTTGGTATCCGCTATCTCTCCTTCTGTTTATTACGTCATTGCTCTCTCTCTCTTTGGTATCCGCTATCTCTCCTTCTGTTTATTACGTCATTGCTCTCTCTCTCTCTTTGGTATGCGCTATCTCTCCTTTTGTTTGTTACGTCAACAACGTCATTCTTTTCTCTCTTTGGTATCCGTTATCTCTCCTTCTGGTTGTTACGTCATTGTTCTCTCTCTCTCTCTGTCTGTCTCTCTGTCTCTCTGTATCTCTCTCTGTCTCTATCTGTCTCTCTATCTCCTTCTGTGTGTCACCCGCTATCTCTCCTCCTGTCTGTTACGTCACTGTTCTGTCTCTTTGGTATCCGCTATCTCTCCTTCTGTTTGTTACATCATTGTTCTCTCTCTCTCGCTCTCTCTCCTTATTTTCTTCCTTCCTTCCTATTTTCTTCCTTTCTTCCAACTTTCATTTATTAATCGCTGATCAAACGAACTATCGATCAATCGACTGAGTTACTTAAACCTACTGATTGACTTCAGCGCATAGATCCTATTCTATCGGATACCAACACATGATGGACTCAGTAGTTACATGTGTTACTTAAACAAACTGATAGATTTCTACTCATAAAGCCTATTCTATTGGGCACCAACACATGATGACCTTATAGTAGTTACATATACGTGAACTTACAGGACTGTGAATTGTGGACGTTGATCGTGGCTGTATTTCCGGTATTGACGAGCTCCATAGTTTCCCTTCTCCCACCACCACCACCACCACCTCCTCCTTGTCTCCATCCAACCTCACCCACCGACGTTACCATGCCACCACCACCACCACCATCCGCCGCAGCAGCCGAAGCATCTCCACCGTCGTCCTCCTCATCCCAGTCTTCCCCCTCGGCCCCCTCGCACGTCCGCCCGTAGCATATCTGCAGAGGATTATGACGGAGGTCGGGGTCGAAGGTCACGTCTTCCGTTATGATGTCGATCGGTGATTGGTTGCTGCCGGAGGCCGAAGGGTAGTAGACCCACCACGTGTCCGGACCTGTGGGGGCAGGGAGAAAATATCACGAACACGGAACAGTTTTAGAAACACCCTTCACCGCCCCCACTCTACACACAATCAAACTAAAAGACATAATTATAGAGCACATTATCACCTGTGTTGTTATAACTTATAATTATATTGAGCGCTTTTGTGAGGTACTAAAAATTCGCTATATGTGTTACTGACATACATACATACATGCATACATACATACATATATACATACATACATACATACATACATACATACATACATACATACATACATACATACATACATACATACATACATACATACATACATACATTGATATTTACATACAATGACATACATACATACATGCATACATTGATATATACATACAATGCATACATACATACATGAATACAGACGTACATACATACATACATACATACATGCATGCATGCATGCTATACAATACATACATATATAATTAATGCAGAAGGCGATTTCTAAATGTCTAAATACAATACAATACAATACATCCATTCAAACACACATACATGCATACATACATACAAACATACATATATGCAACCATATACAATTATACATGATATATAAGTTTCATATATGATCATGTCTAGTATGATGATATACTATATACATAGATTAGATTATTCGCTTCGTCTCTGGATTACACATATCTCTAGACTAGACAGCAATCTGTGTTTGCTCCATAATAAGGTATGCTTGAGGGGCGAATTCACCTGTCAACACGGGAGTGGTAATTTCAGCTCTAATAAGTCCTCGATTTCTATTTAGAGGCATTCCCCAACTGGTTAGGTTCTAAGGCTGATAGGCAGGCCCCAAGGTACAACTCCACAAAGACGAAACAGAACCCAATAGCCACGGATCACTGCAGTACAATACAAGGGAAGAGGAAGTCATTGGATCCTTTTGACACGCGGTGGTAGCATCGGCTGCATTCCACATGCCTCCACTCCTCATGGTAGTCAAAATACTAGTTAGTAGTTCGTAATAATAGAACACACACACCTGCACACACGCGCGCACAAACCCACACACAGTCACACACACATTATTGTCTTTTGTGGATCATATTATGGCCCTGACTCGTTCCTGCTATTATCACTTGCGCCAGTTACGGGTTGTCTGTTTGTCTCTCTGTCTCTGTCTGTCTTCTGTCTGTCTTTCCATCTGTCTGTCTGTCTCTCTTCCTCTTGTGCTCCTCTGCATGGACATTCCCCGGACATTTCCCCAGACGATCCCCCGGACATTTCCCCAGACATTCCCCCAGCGTATTCTGTATCGGCTCTGCTCTCTCGTTTGGCAAAGCGTCTTGGGTATACGGCTCCTCGCTACTTATGTTCCACCTTTGCTCTCTCTTCCTCTCTTATTGGTCGCTCAGCCCTCCGTTCCTCTTCTCGGGGTGACTTTTTGGTTCCATTTGCCCGCACTGCTACTATGCAGCGCCGCGCATTCTCTGTCGTTGGTCCAACAGCATGGAATGACTTGCCATCTTTCCTTCGCCTATCTCCTCGTGTTCACTCGACTTCCTTTTACGCCCTATTAAAGACTTTCCTCTATGATCAGGCCTGGCTCGGGAGCGCTTCTGAGTAGAACCCCTTGAAGAGGCGCTATATAAATTCTATGATTTATAGCCACCCTGAACAACCTTCCACCAGCCACCCTGGGCCACCCTGAACAACCTTCGACTGAACAGTGACAAGACAAAAGAAATGATAGTCCTGCGTCGAGCCGGTGGACCTATCCCGGAGCCCGTTGATGGACTGACTCGAGTCTTGACGCTGAAGATTCTTGGAGTCTCCCTTCGGTCAGACCTTCGTGTCACATCTCATGTGGATGAGATCTTGGCTGCCAGCTCAGGATCGCTTCATGCATTGCGCATCCTGAGATCACATGGATTGCCGCCAATAGCCCTGCAAGAGGTGACTCGCGCCACCACAGTGGCTAGAATAATGTATGCTGCTCCTTCCTGGTGGGGTTTCACTTCGGCCGATGATCGAGCTAGAGTTGAAAGATTTCTGAGAAGATTACGAAGAACGGGGTACCTCAAGGATGATTCACCTACGGCAGAGGACATGGCCAAACAGGCTGACGAACGTCTCTTGGCTGCCGTCATCAGATGTGACCACCACGTTCTTCGAGGACTATTTCCTCCTGTTGTTACCATCAAATATCATCTACGACCCCGCCCACATAACTACACATTGCCTCCGAAAGACGATAGACAGTTTATCCCCAGAGCCCTGTATAGAAGCTCTCTTGGTGATATAGGCTAATCTGACATTGTATGACTAAAAACACTACACTCATTTTAAACTTTTCTATTAGGCTACTATTATGTATCAGATAGCGGTGTGTCTACCTGTTTCTTACCAATAAACGAATATATTATATGATTGATTGATTGATTTTCCCCAGAGTCCGGACATTTCCCCCTATAGGACAATTACCCCGGGACATTCCCTCTGATCACTTACCCAGCATAAATATTGATGAGAAATGCATGATATTGGCTATTCCAATTAATTATTTAGTATTAATTATTTAATCCCAAACTATCTTTAAGATGCGGGCATAAGAATATCAATAAAGAATATTTTTACTTACTTACTTACTTATGAATCTTGGCTAAACCGTAGTTTAGGTTGGAAGTACGATCGAGAACTAAGTAATACATCTTTCGGTCGCCACATAGTCTATTGAAACTGTGTAGGTTTCCCTACTTCGTGGGACCAGTGATCCCTTCAGGGCCTTCCTTTGTGGCATTCATCAATCCATAGAGTGTAATCTGATTTATGATCTAATTGTTAAGTAAAAGTAAGTAATATTCTTTATTTGACTACACAGTAGGGCCTAGCTTAGTTGGCTACAGCAAACGATTTATTTATTGAAAAGTATATGCTTACAGCAATTTTCTGGCATATATCACGCTCTCTCAATTTGAAATGGAAGTTGGACTGATGAAAGAAGTTCTCTGCTTAAATAGAAGTTGGATCGATGAAAGAAATTCTTTGCTTAAATAGAAGTTGGATTGATGAAAGAAATTCTTGCTTAAATAGAAGTTGGATTGATGAAAGAAATTCTTTGCTTAAATAGAAGTTGGATTGATGAAAGAAATTATGTGCTTCAGACTGCTTAAATAGAAGTTGGATTGATGGCAGTTATCATGGACATTGGTAGACTGCCTATGTATACTTACTGGGTAAGAGATAAAAGAGGAGGAAATGTCCGGGGAAATAGTCCAGGGGGAAATGTCCGGGAATTGTTCATGGGGGGAAATTCCGGATACCATATATTTAGTTAACTTCTTTACGACTTTTATTGTGTTTGTTATTCTGTAGGGATATACCATATATACGTATATATATCAACTCATCTCTATCTATTGTATAAACTATGAACGAACAATATATGCACCCTTAATATAACAGAAAACACAATAATCTGCTAATTCTGGAATGCGTCAATGTCCATAATATCAATTTAAGAAGCGCCCACTCCCGACGTAATTAAATAAGAACGGTCAGTTTTACCAGCACGCGCGCCTTGTATACAAAGTTACGACAAGCAACCCACAATAATTATCTTTATACCGTCTCTGGCTTATATATATATACATATATATATACATATATAGTATATATATAGTATTGTATCTAAAGATTTACATATATAGTATAGTATATTATATGTATATATATGTACATATATAGTATATATATATATATATATATATATGTATATATAGGGTGAGGGTTGGAGTGTGTTGGGATATAACGTTGTTGTTATTTAATTAAGACCGCCGTAGCGTTCTTGCATAACAAGCTGTCTGGTTTGCATGTACGTCGAAATCAAGACATTAACGAAATCCAGACGCCAAGCGCCTCTCCTCTCTTCGACGACAAAGATTGCGTTAATCAAAGCATCCAGAATTAGCACACGACCGTGATACGCAACCGCATATTATATACTTGTTTGTATTAATAAAGATGGACGGCGTATTTTGTGCGTCTTTTTATGTTGCTTTTATTACGGGCTCTGCTTTCCGTCGTATGTATATAAGTGACTTTCACTTAGAATGACATTGAAGAATATTCCTGTGTCGTGGATGTCGGCGCTTGATGTTAAACGTATCCTTTGCAGTTTTATTGCAACGTAATAATAACGAAATCAATTGACAGTCATGGCTACTGTTTCACTGCTGACCCAGTTAGCTACGCTGGTTAGAGGGCATACGCACAGGTGACCCTGGGAGTGAGGATTTCGGTGACCATGCTGGCGCTGGCTTATTTCACAGATTAAAATCTTGGGGCTATATCGCGGTCCGTCACGGAAAGTTTAAATTCATTCATTAATTCATTCATTCTGGAGATTTATATAGCGCCCCTTCAAGAAATCTACTCAGAAGCGATCCCAGCCCAGCCACGGCAAAAGAAAAAAGACTTGAGTGATTTATAAAACCCAGTTTGATTGGTCAAAGGCAGCAAACGCAGCTCCGATGGTAGGTCATTCCAGATGGAGGGGCCTACAACCGAGAAAGAGCGGCGCTGGATAGCAGTCAAGCGAGCCCGTGGAATTAGAAGTTGCCCCATCGTCGCGGAGCGAAGCACCCGACGCGCTACAACGTCGGACACTGGGCGTGGAACCCATTCAAAAGGGAAGCGGTGGTGAAGGATCTCACCCGATTAATTCAGTGAAAACTGAACACGGTCGAAGCCATATGGTAGCTATATCGCCGCTCTACCCTACCGACGCAACTTGGTCCAGAGGGTCTGAGTAGTTATCTTGCCATGCCATCTTCAGCTGTCGACGGGAATCCGTTGGCTGGTTCCCCGTGTGTGAGTGGGTCCGCCACTGGTGACTCTTTCAGCTTACTGTGCATTGTTTTGCTAACTGATGTAATAACATCATACAGGCTAACGCCATGCATGGGCGTTGCCAGGCAAAAATTTCGGAGGTATACTTTAAGGTTTCGGGGCGGGGGCGGTAAAATTGAAGATGGTCGCAAAAGTTAAGGGTTTCTTTGTATTTCGCATGTAAAAGAACATAAACAATTTTCCGGAAACTGATTGGGGGGGGTTGAACCCGTAAAACCACCCGCTAAATACGCCCATGGCTAGCGCAGAAAGCGCTTCTGCATAGATATTTTCAAGGGACACTCTAATATTATAAATGTTCATTTACATTGCATTCTATTACATAAAAGTGCACATAACGTTTTAATGAGCAAATGTATGCAATTGACTACCATGCAGTATAACACTTTAGAAGTAACTAGCTGCTGACGATGATGCTAAATGTCGTTTTTACAATTGCAGTGACAATCAAAAACCGTTGACAACAATTTGCGAAGTTTCCTTTTGTAGTTTTCTTTGTTATATTTCGATTGTCCTTCGATTTCTCCTTCCTTCATTCCTAATGGTCTTTTCTCGTTCGTTCGATGCCTGGACGATGTCTGGTTCGTTGCTATTGTTGTTTTTGTATAATTAAAGGCAGGTTCGATCTTGTTATTGGCAGCTGTCATCAACGTCGTCGACTTTATTGTAATTGGCGGTGGGTGAAAGGCGCTCATGCTAACGAATATAACTGTTTCTCATTCTTTTTATTTTCCTAAATGTTCAGTTTCTTCTTATTAGGGCTGGTACTGATTAAAATAATTTTAATCGATCAATCTGGAAAATTTAATCGAGGTTAATCGATTAAATTCGATTAATTTGGTCCATGTTACATAAAGCGTGAGAAACTGTTTAGACTATAATTATAGACTGCAAATATTCTTCAGGCATTCGACATGCTAAAGTTCAGATTATCAAACCGAGAAATGTAGTCAGTAGTAACTACCTTCTATCTACAAAAATCTTCAATAAATTTCGCCATCTTCGACTTTTCCATCAGCATTTACCTTAAATGCAAAATGATCGCTTCATTTTCAACTCAAATATTTCACATTAATACTGTTCGCCTTATTGTTTATTCTGGAAATAGTTCGGTTGACGTTATAAAATAAGTAAGAAAATTAATCGAAAATTAATCGAACAAGCCGAAATTAATTGATTAAATTTTTATCGATTAATCGACTAATTAATCGTTAAAATCCGCAGCCATACTTCTTATTCTTTCATCATTAGGATGAAATATCGGATTAGAATAATAATAATATTTATGTGGATTTTATAGTAGGCCTATTGAACTGTCTTGATCAGCTCAATGGATGATTGATGTATATTTATGTTTATTACCATGTCTGTACACCAAAATGCGGACAGCAATTGGTCAATTAAAGAATATTCTTATCTGATCTTATTGTATTGTATTTGGCTATTTATAAAGCGCTTCTCACAGCAAAAGCCTTTCAGAAGCGCTTCCAGTGCGAGCAACCCGAGGGAAAAGGCAGGATTTTAGTTTCGAAAAAGATCAGGAGAGACTACCAGAAAGGATGGCCGAGCGAACCGGTGGAGGAAGTCAATTATATATAGGTATATTATATTATCTTATCTTATCTTATCTTGTCTTATCTATTTCTGTTTCTCTCTTTCGGTTGAACTGTAGTTTCGTTGTATTTTCATCTCAACCGCTGTTCTTCGTAATTTCGCGATCGTTCACCACATATGCCACGAATGCTCATTTCCCCGTATGGTATCTCTCTCACAGCCGGCTGGCGAGACTGAGAAATAGCACCCAGTTGGCGTGCAACGATAACGTGGGCTAAGGACGATCTCAGTCTTCGATATGGGAGACTTCTTTGCCTTTGGATGTTGGTCGCAAAACATCATTTTGCTGCATGCTGTGGGAGAGCGCTTCGGAAGCCCCACGACCAGCTGCTGAATTCAGCCGCATCTAAGATCAGACACCTCTGATTTCAGACAAATCAACAACGACGACAACAAGACTGTTGATTCACATAGAAGATGTCACATATTTGATAAGTAGTTTACAATCAGAAGAAGAGCAGTCCCTTAAACTATAGCCTCGAGATGCAACCATTGGCGTGAAGTATGTATGTATGTATGAGCACTTGTTATAGCTCCCCTTCAAGATTTCTACTCAGAGGCGCTCTCCCAACTACAGCGCGGACACTGAATCGGAGTTTCACGCCGAAGCGCATGAGGAATTGCGAGTGAAAGACTTGCCCAGGGTCCCTACGTGGCGGTTTGAGGTGGATTCGAACCCGCAACCCTCCGGCTGCAAGGCACCGAACATACCCGTACACCATGGCGCCCCACAAGCGTTAGCGACTTCACTTTTCTCATTCTCGGCATATGACGGCATGTGGCCACTGGCCAGCCATCTTCCTCGCCGCCTGATCTTAACACAGACAGTGTAGTCATTATAGCTGCGTTGTCTAGGAGCGCAAGTGGCGCCCAAATCTTGAAACTACTCAGTCTTCCATACATATCAAATTAGGGTAATTGGTGACGGTTAGTGGCAGGGTTGCATTTTGGCAACGGGTGGACCGTGGACTTCAAGTTCGTCCTTCAAGATAATGTACCGAATTCTAGTGGACTTCGAGACGGCCGCCATGTCGGCATTTCAGGCAGCATACCCTATTGCTGCCATCTCTGGCTGCTACTTTCACCTTTGTCAAAGCGTGTTGAGAAAAGTGAATGAAGTGGGCATGAAACAAGCCTATGAAACTGACAATGTTGTTCGCGGAGGAGTACGATGTTTAGCTGCATTGGCGCTTGTTCCCGAAAATGACGTAACAGAAGCCTTTGAGCTTCTTGCAGATTACATTGGCGAAGTACACGATCGAATGCCAGAGCTTCTGTCCTATTTCGAGCACACGTACATCCGTGGACGAAGACGGGCGGGTCGAAACGCAAATTACGGACCAAGTTTATTTCCGATCCAACGTTGGAATCAATATCAAGCTGCAGTAGACGGAATTGCCCGAACAACCAACGCAGTAGAGGGATGGCACTATGGTCTTCAGTCCTTGTTCCAGTGTCATCATCCTACTCTTTGGACCTTCTTGGATGGAATCTCTAAAGATATTCAGAAGCAGAAATCTAGTTTTCTACAGGGAATATCGGGAGTTGATCAACCACCGAGGAAGAAGTATCGTGATTTGAAGGACCGTGTAGGACGTGCTGTTAGTCTCTATTTAGCTGCAGACGTACTCCAGTATTTGCATGCAATAGCTCATTTATCGCACCAATAACTTTTCGCACTTTTACTTTTATAAGACAGTTAGGGTTCATTAATTTGCCGAAACCGATTTAAAGATTTTGTCGAATATGGCGCTGTGTTTATCTGCCGTGTGTTTATATGTCCTTGTGTTTATATGTCCTTGTGTTTATCTGCCGTGTGTTGAAGTGTCTGTGTTTAAGTATCGCGTGATTATGTGTCGTGTGTTTAAATGTCGGCAGACCGTATTTTCGCGGATATAATACATGCTCGTATATAACACGCAAGCGAATATAACCTGCTACCTTTAGAGGTTTGAGCAAATATTGAATTATATATCCATTTGTATAACCCGTGTGTTATATACGCGAAAATACGGTAAGTCGGTTCTGTATGAGGTTAGGCCAGGCCCAACATTTTTATATTTTTTACGAAATTTAAAAGAAATTCTCTCAGCGTAAACACAACCCACCGAAACACCTCCTCTGTCTGCATCTCTCGTTCTGTCTGTCTGTCTGTCTGTCTGTCTGTCAAGTCAGTCAATCAGTCAATCAGTCAGTTAGTCCCTTTCCCGTCCATATCCCTGTCCCGTCTCTGTCCATCTCTGTCTCGTCTCTGTCTGTCTGTCTGTCTCTCCCTCCTCCCTCTCTTTGTTTCTGTCTCTCTCTCTGTATCTCTCTCCTCTGGACAACGGATCTTGTCCTTCATACTCTATCTTTGATCAAATCCTCTTCTATGACACAGTGCTCGTGAGTAAGTTGGTACCATGTGCTCAGAAATGTCGTCAATCGTCATATTGTGTTTCTTGTAAGCACATGCTTACATACAACGCTCAGTGTCACATTGAATTGGTCCATCACGCACCCTGTGCGGTTAACCACTCTCCATCACGCGATGTTGTGCGCAGATGCTTCATCTGATCCATTGTTTGCCTTCGACAGAGTGTGATCGACTTTAATCGACACCGCATCGCGTGGAAAAAGCAATCGCAAGTCAGACGAACGGAATGGAAACAAACGCGTGACACTTGGAATCCACCACAACGACGTCATTGGACGACCTCGTGACCCCCGGCCGGGTTCACCGAGTACAGTTCGACTGGGTGACGCCGCTGACACGTCATACAGTACGTCATCAATCATCATGCATATGTGGCAGCAAAGCCCCCATTACAGTACGTGGCGTACCATTAGTCTGGCGGGTCAGGCCAAGAGAGCGGAACACGACGTCCGTATGACAGTGATAACGGGTGCGAAATGTTGATAAAGATAATAAAAACAATAAGTGTACTGTGTCCAGTCGAAAGTAATGTCTGGTGGAAGATAACAAACGTAGTTTGGACCGACGTAATAAAAGGAAGGAAATATCGCTAATTTAATACTAAATGGATTCATAGTACTAATTAAGTCACCTAACAATTCTAATTCACTATTAATACACTTATACATTGACTCGTAGCATTAAAAATCGATTCGACTAGGCCCTAATACAGTCATAATACTTATTCGCTTATAAAAACTTATTAATAAATTTATACAGTTTATCGTAGCATTAAAATTTACCCAATTAAGTTACTGAAAAATTGAATCCTCATACACATAAGTCGACACAGAGTGATTAACAAATCCACTCAAACTAATACATTCACACACCCAAGCACATAGGCCTACACACTCATCCAACTTCTACTTCTGATATAAATATGTTCAACCAACTTCTAATGTTACTGCAATAATTTAGCATTAATACCATGTTTTCATCGCTCATCCAACTTCTAGTTTTTCTATAACATATATTTATGAACTGTTGTACGTATTGAGATTTGGGTATACAGTATGCCTCCCGTTCACCGCTTATAAGCCTCTCTTTTGAAGAGGCGCTATATAAGTATGCGTTTACAAGAGCAATGACCGTAATCGTAATCGTAATCGTTACCTCTGTCATTCGAGTATCCCCATCTATAGTCGTTCGTTGACCTCCATCGGTTGTGGATATAGTCGGCTTCCAGTCGGGCCATCTCCGTGTCGTGGGTATTACCCATTATGATGATGATGACGACGACGACGACTATGATGATATGGTTACACCGACGACTGCCTACAACTCAGTCGCCTGGAAAGAAATCTCCAGTTGCACAGTCAAAGGGAATTACGATATGTTCGTCAACAAATGTAGTGAGAAACAACTAGGATACAATTCCTAAGTATTATTATTGTTTACCTGCGATACATGTAATCCCTCAGGATTTCAATAATTTAGGGATAGCATTTTTCTGGGATGGCTAGTCTTCGTTGATATTACTATCATCATCATCGTCATCATCATCATCATCATCATCATCATCATCATCATCATCATCATCACATCATCATCATCATCATCATCGTCATCATCATCATCATAATCGTCGTCATCGTCATCGTCATCGTCATCGTCATCATCATCATCGTCATCATCATCATCATCATCACACCATCATCATCATCATAATCCTCGTCGTCGTCATCGTCATCGTCATCGTCATCATCGTCATCATCACCCATCATCATCATCATCATAATCGTCGTCGTCGTCATCGTCATCGTCATCGTCGTCGTCATCATCATCATTACTATCATTATTATTGTCATTATCATTATCATTATTATTATTATTTTTGCCCCGAGGTATACAGGATCCCTCAGGGACTTAGATACTAGTAGCTTATTAATAATAATAATAATATAACAAAGCGAACAATTATTTAGCATGGAACGGTCGAGGAAAAGCCTATAGCGTTCCCGCGTTGGACAGCTAGCGAGAGTCTTTGGAACCGGTAGCTGGTCTCGAGTGCGTCATGGGTTGCATCGGCCAACCTTCGTCCAAGCTCCAACGCAAAATTCAATCCTTCTGATGGTGCTGAGCAATTGTTAGTGAATTCCTTGCTCAAGGTCCTACAACTGGAAAGTCTCCCTCCGTCTGCAGTCTCTCGCACCCACGTATAACCTATCGACTTCTTTCCTCTGGTGGCCCATTAAAAATGACCAGCAGAGCCATTTGATGACCAGCGACTGACTACTGACCGACAAGTGACCACTGGTCATCGGGAAGCCATAGACTGGACAAAACCTCCAGCAAATGACCAGCTCCAAGAGCGCTCTGAGTAACTCCAGAGTCATTTTTATGAAGCGCCTGTTTAAATCGGAAAAATAATCTCTTGCCCATCGATGCCCAGAGGAATCTAATCGAACATTTATATAGCGCCATCTGACCGCAAGAGTCGAGACACACGAGATGACCATAACGTTGGGGGTCAAAGGTTACGCGGTCGCCAAGGAGCACTGAGCAAACAATGGCGGGAAAAGACGACTATCTAATCTCATCTACAGCGTTCGATGGTGGAATGAGTGGATGGATGGATGCGATGGATGGATGGATGAATGGGTGGATGGATGGTTGATGTAAGTGATGGATGGATGGATGGATGGATGGAGTTCTAATTATCTGTTTAAATGTTACTCCTCCAAATGAATCAAATCTGATATCTTTCATTCATTTCGTATACCTTTTCAAATAGCTTATCAACCCCAGACCGTCTCTCTGTATCTCTCAATGTCTGTCTCTCTGTGAGGCACGGTGGCCGATTGGTCAGATCGCTCGCCTTGCAATGCGGATGGTACAGGTTCGAGCCTTCCTTAGGCTCAAACATGTTGGGACTTTGAGCAAGTCCTTCACTCATATTTGTTCAGCGCCATCGATACAAGCATAGTCGTCAGACAGTGGCGCTCGTTAGACAGTAGCGCCTAATAAATGCAGAAATAATAATAATTATTCTGTCTTTGAGTACTGATTTTATGGATGCTGACTCTGTCTCTCCAACTGTTTGTTACGTCACTATTCTCTGTCTCTTTGGTATACTCTATCTGTCCGTCACTGTTCTCTTTGTCTTTCGTATACACTATCTGTCCTTCTGTTTGTTACGTCACTGTTCGTTTTCTCTTTGATATCCTATATCTCTAATTCTGTTTGTTACGTCATTGTTTTCTCTCCTTGGTATGCGCTATCTCTTTTTGTAGGTCTAATTACTCTCTCTCTCTCTCTCTTTGGTATCCGCTATTTCTCCTTCTGTTTGTTACGTCATTCTTTCTCTCTCTTCTCTCTTCTTTGGTATCCGATAACTCTCCTTCTGTTCATTACGTCATTGCTCTCTCTCATTGGTATCCGCTATCTCTTTCTGTTTATTACGTCATTGCTGCCTTTCTCTCTATCTCTCTATCTCTCCTTCTGGTTGTTACGTCACTGTTCTCTCTCTCTTTTGATATCCTATATCTCTAATTCTGTTTGTTACGTCATTGTTTTCTCTCTTTGGTATGCGCTATCTCTTTTTCCGTTTATTACGTAATTGCTCTCTCTCTTTGGTATCCGCAATCTCTCCTTCTGTTTATTACGTCATTGCTCTATCTCTCTCTTTGGTATCCGCTATCTCTCCTTCTGGTTGTTACGTCACTGTTCTCTCTCTTTTTGGTATCCGCTATCTCTCCTTTAGTTTGTTACGTCAATAACGTCATTCTTTTCTCTCTTTGGTATTCGCTATCTCTCCTTCTGTTTATTACGTCATTGCTCTCTCTCTCTCTCTTTGGTATCCGCTATCTACCTCTCTGTTTATTACGTCATTGCTCACTCTCTCTTTGGTATGCGCTATCTCTCCTTTTGTTTGTTACGGTCATTCTTTTCTCTCTTTGGTATCCGCTATCTCTCCTTCTGGTTGTTACGTCATTGTTCTCTCTCGCTCTCTCTCTTTGGTATCCGCTATCTCCTTCTGGTTGTTACGTCATTGTTCTCTTATTGGTATCCGCCATCTCTCCTTCTGGTTGTTAGCATCATTGTTCTCTCTTTTGGTATCCGATAACTCTCCTTCTGTTTATTACGTCATTGTTCTCTCTTTCTTTGGTATGCGCTATCTCTCCTTCTGTTTATTACGTCATTGCTCTCTCTCTCTTTAGTATCCGCTATGTCTCCTTCTGTTTGTTACGTCATTGTTTCTCTCTTTGGTATCCGTTATCTCTCTCCTTCTGGTTGTTACGTCATTGTTCTCTCTCTCTCTCTCTCTCTCTCTCTCTCTCTCTGTCTCTGTCTCTCTGTATCTCTCTATCTGTCTCTATCTCTCTCTGTCTCTCTTCTCTTCGTGTCACCCGCTATCTCTCCTCCTGTCTGTTACGTCACTGTTCTGTCTCTTTGGTATCCGCTATCTCTCCTTCTGTTTGTTACATCATTGTTCTCTCTCTCTCGCTCTCTCTCCTTATTTTCTTCCTTCCTTCCTATTTCCTTCCTTTCTTCCAACTTTCATTTATTAATCGTCAATCAAACGAACTATCGATCAATCGACTGAGTTACTTAAACCTACAGATTGACTTCAGTGCATAGATCCTATTCTATTGGGTGCCAACTCATGATGGAATTAGTAATAATAATAATAATAATAATAATAATAATAATAATAATAATAATAATAATAATAATAATAATAATAATAATAACAACAACAATAACAATAGCAATAATAATAACAATAACAATAAAAATAATAATAATAATAATAATAATAATAATAATAATAATAATAATAATAATAATAATAATAATAATAATAATAATAATAATAATAGCAGTAGGGTAGGCATAGAAAAGAAATAACTCGCGTCCAGATTAGCAGTTACGTGAACTTACAGGACTGTGAATTGTGGACGTTGATCGTGGCTGTATTTCCGGTATTGACTAGCTCCATCGTTTCCCTTCGCCCACTACCACCACCACCACCACCACCACCTTGTTCTACCATCCAACCTCACCCACCGACGTTACCATGCCACCAGCACCACCACCACCACCATCCGCAGCAGCCAAAGCATATCCACCGTCCTCCTCCTCATCCCAATCGTCCCCTTCGGCCCCCTCGCACGTCCGCCCGTAGCATATCTGCAGAGGATTATGACGGAGGTCGGGGTCGAAGGTCACGTCTTCCGTTATGATGTCGATCGGTGATTGGTTGCTGCCGGAGGCCGAAGGGTAGTAGACCCACCACGTGTCAGGACCTGTGGGGCAGGGAGAAAATATCACGCGTACAGTTTTAGATACACCCTTCGCCGCCCCACTCCAGGCACAATCAACTTAAAGACATAATTATAGAGCACATTATCACCTCTGTTGTTATAATTATATACACTGTGTCCGGAAAAAAAGGGACCCCTTTTGGTAATATGAAAATAAACTAGTAAATGTTCATCGATTTTAAAATTCCAAGACCATTTTAATCCTGATATAATTTGCTAAATACTGGTTAAAGAATGAAAGTTTTTGTTATTTAATAATGACGTCATAATGACGTCATTTTCATCAAAGTTCAAGCGTCAAGGACGGCACAAAAAATCATCTAAAAGTTTCAATATTATTTTAAACTGTCATTTATCAATTATAAAGTTTTAGTTTAATTTAATTTTTATATCTGAATAATATTAGACTATACAAGGCGTGCTCAAAGTGTCCGCCTTCGGCCTCAACACAAGCTTCAAGACGAGCGCGCCATTGGCCAATTGCAGCATTTTCTAACCGTGTTGTTTTTACAATTTGGTATTTCAAGACGTCATTATGACGTAATTTTTTTAACTGGGCCGTTCATAAATTAGTTTTGTTGATAATTATGTCAGGATTAAAATGGTCTTGGAATTTTAAAAATCGATGAACATTTACTAACCTTTTTTCGTATTACCATAAGGGTCCCTTTTTTTCCGGACACAGTGTATACACACACACACACACACACACACACACACACACACACATATATATATATATATATATATATATATATATATATATATATATATATATATATATATATATAAGCGCTTTACTATATAAAACTTCGCTATACATGTATGTGTTTTGACATACATACATACACACACACACATACATACATACATACATTCATCAATCCATACTTAGAGTGTAATCTGATTTGTGATCTAATTGTTAAGTAAAAATAAGTAAGAATATTCTTTATTTGACTACCAGCAAACGCACAGTAGCTTATTTGGCTACAGTAAACGATTTATTTATTGAAAAGTATATGCTTACAGCAATTTTCTGGCACATATCACGCCCTCTCAATTTGAAATGGAAGTTGGATTGATGAAAGACGTTCTCTGCTTGCTTAAATAGAAGTTGGATTGATGAAATTCTCTGCTTAAATAGAAGTTGGATTGATGAAAGAAATTCTTTGCTTAAATAGAAGTTGGATTGATGAAAGAAATTATGTGCTTCAGACTGCTTAAATAGAAGTTGGATTGAAACTAATTCTTTGCTTAAATAGAAGTTGGATTGATGACAATTATCATGGACATTGGTAGTCTGCCTACTTACTGTGTAAGTGATCAAAGAGAGGGAAATGTCCCGGGGGAATTGTCCATGGGGGAATTCCGGATACCATATAGTTTTAGTTAACTTCTGTACGACTTTTATTGTGTTTGTTATTCTGTAGGGACATTCCATTATACGTACCGGTATATATCAACTCACATCTATCTATTGTATAGACTATGAAGTATGAACGCACAATATATGCACCCTTAATATAACAGAAAACACAATAATCTGCTAATTCTGGAATGCGTCAATGTCCATAATGTCAATTTAAGAAGCGCCCACTCCCGACGTAATTAAATAAGAACGGTCAGTTTTACCAGCACGCGCGCCTTGTATACAAACTTACGACAAGCAACGCACAATAATTATCTTTATACCGTCTCTGGCTTATATATATATGTAGTATATATATACATACATACATATATATAGTATATATGTATATATATGTATATATGTATATATAGAGAGTGAGGGTTGGAGTGTGTTGGGATATAACGTTGTTGTGATTTAATTAAAGACCGCCGTAGCGTTGTTGCAGTTGCATAACAAGCTGGATGGTCTGGACGTCGAAATCAAGACATTAACGAAATCCAGACGCCAAGCGCCTCTCCTCTCTTCGACGACAAAGATTGCGTTAATCAAAGCATCCAGAATTAGCACACGACCATGATACGCAACCGCATATTATATACTTGTTTGTATTAATAAAGATGGACGGCGTATTTTGTGCGTCTTTTTATGTTGCCTTTATTACGGGCTCTGCTTTCAGTCGTATAGGCATATAAGTGACTTTCACTTAGAATGACATTGACGAATATTCCTGTGTCGTGGATGTCGGCGTTTGATGTTAAACGTATCCTTTGCAGTTTTATTGCAACGTAATAATAACGAAATCATTTGACTGTCATGGCTACTGTTTTACTGCTGGCCCAGTTAGATATACACTGGTTAGAGGGTAAGCAGGTGACTCTGGACGTGAGGATTTCGGTTAGCATGCTGAGGCTGGCTTATTTCACAGATTAAATCTTGGGGCTATAGCGCGGTCCGTGCACGGGAAGCTTATATGGCGTGGCACCCATTCAAAAGGGAAGCGGTGGTGAAGGATCTCACCCGATTAATTAAGTGAAAAATGAACACGGTCGAAGCCATATGGTAGCTATATAGCCGCTCTACCCTATCGACGCAACTTGATCCAGAGGCTCTGAGTAGTTATCTTGCCATGCCATCTTCAGCTGTCGACGGGAATCCGTTGGTTGGTTCCATGTCTGTGGGTGCACTGGGTGGGTCCGCCACTGGTGACTCTTTCCGCTTACTGTGCATTGTTTTGCTAACTGATGTAATAACATCATACAGGCTAGCGCCATGGGCGTATCCAGGCAAAAATGTCGGAGGTTTTTAAGGTTTCAGGGGGGGGCGGTTAAATTGAAATACGCCCATGGCTAGCGCAGAGAGCGCTTCTGAATAGATATTTTCAAGGGACACTAAAATATTATAAATGTTCATTTACATTACATTCTATTACATAAAAGTGCACATTAACTTTTTGATGAGCAAATGTATACAATTGACTACCATGCAGTAGGTGCAGTATAGGCTATAACACTTTAGAAGTAACTTGCTACTGACGATGCTATATAAAAATGTCGTTTTTACAATTACAGTGACAATCAAAAACCGTTGACAACAATTTGCGAAGTTTCCTTTTGTAGTTTTCTTTGTTATTTTCGACTGTCCTTCGATTTCTCCTTCCTTCATTCCTAATGGTTTTTTCTCGTTTGTTCGATGCCTGGGCGATGTCTGGTTCGTTGCTATTGTTGTTTTTGTATAATAACAGGCAGGTTCGATCGTGTTATTGGCAGCTGTCATCAACGTCGTCGACTTTGTTGTAATTGGCGGAGGGCGAAAGGCGCTCATGCTAACGTATAGACTTATAGCTGTTTCTTTTTTTATTATCTTAAATTTTCAGTTTCTCCTTATTCTTCTTTCATCATTAGGATGCTATATCGGTCGGATTTAGAATAATATGTTGGATTTGAGAGTATTGGGCTGTCTTGATCAGCTCAATGGATGATTGATGGTATGTTAATTATTGCATGTCTGCACACCAAAATACGGATAGCAGTTGGCCAATTAAAGAATATTCTTATATTATCTTTATTGCTTGATCTGCGCATGTCATCGGTCATGTCGGTCGACTGATCGACCTCTGCGTCATTTCGACGAATATTTTCATCTAAATGCAGAATTTGCTCAGCGAATTTGAACATTTTGGAGTTTTCTGGACTCTGGTGCTAGGTTAGCGTACCGGACTTATCGTCATATTTGCCAAGGATTTCATACGTTTAAAGGGCATTTTCTTCGCAAGTCACCTAGCCCCTATCACTGCATCAAGCCCATCCTTCCGTCTGTCTCTGTCTCTGTCTGTCTGTCTCTGTCTGTCTCTGTCTCTGTCTGTCTCTGTCTGTCTGTCTGTCTGTCTGTCTCTCTGTCTGCCTCTCTGTCTGTCTCTCTCTCTCTCTCTCTCTCTCTCTCTCTCTCTCTCTCTCCTCCCAGCCAACCGGATCTTGTCTTTCATTTTCTATGGTCAAATCCTCTTCTATGACACAGTGCTCGTGAATAACTTGGTACCATGTGCTCAGAAATTTCGCCATATTGTGTTTCTTGTAAGCACATGCTCACATACATCTCGCAGTGTCACACTGAATTGGTCTATCAGCCACCCTGTGCGGTTTACCCCGTCCAGTGTGACACTGGTCAATGACGCACCCTGTGCGGTTAACCACTCTCCATCACGCGATGTTGTGCGCAGATGCTTCATCTGGTCCATTGTTTGCCTTCGACAGAGTGTGATCGACTTTAATCGACACCGCATCGCGTGGAAAAAGCAATCGCAAGTCAGACGAACGGAATGGAAACAAACGCGTGACACTTGGAATCCACCACAACGACGTCATTCGACGACCTTGTGACCCCCGACCGGGTTCAGCGAGTGCAGTTCGACTGGGTGACGCCGCTGTCGCGTCATACCGTACGTCATCAATCATCATGCATATGTGGCAGCAAAGCCCCCATTACAGTACGTGGCGTACCATTAGACTGGCGGGTCAGGCCAAGAGAGCGGAACGCGACGACCGTATGACAGTGATAACGGGTGCGAAATGTTGATAAAGATAATAAAAACAATAAGTGTAGTGTGTCCAGTCGAAAGTAATGTCTGGTGGAAGATAACAGATGTAGTTTGGACAGACGTAATAAAAGGAAGGATATCGCTAATTTAGTACTAAATTGATTCATAGTACTAATAAAGTCACTTACTATATTTATATTATTTATTTGCCTATTAATAAATTTATACGTTGACTCGTAGCATTAAAAATCGATTCGGCTAAGCCCTAATACAGTCGTAATACTAATTCGCTTATAATAACCTTTTAATAAATTTATACATTGACTTGTAGCGTTAAAAATTGATTCGGCTAAGCCCTAATACAGTCGTAATACTAATTCGCTTATAATAACCTTTTAATAAATTTATACATTGACTTGTAGCGTTAAAAATTGACTCGGCTAAGCCCTAATACAGTCATAATATTTATTCGCTTATACTAACTTATTGATAAATTTGTACAGTCTTTCGTAGCATTAAAGTTGACCCAATTAAGTTACTGAAAAATTGAATCCTCATACACATAATTTGACACAGAGTGCTTAACAAATCCACTCAAACTACTAAATTCACACTCACAAGCACACACACACACACACACACACTATTACAAGTTGACTCACAAATTGATTCATAATGTATTCTAGTTTTGCGGTTTTAACCGGCTCTCTCGTGCTTACAAGCTGACTGATAAACGATAATTTATTACTGTCAACTAATTTTCAATATTAGGGCCTACCAATCATTCTTAAATACGAAAATTATCTAATGAAATGACTCATTAGATTCACTCATGTCATCATCAACACCATCATCATAATCAATTCATCGTCACCATCATCTGTCTGTTCTGTTAGTAGTTAAGATTTATGTCTTCTGTCATTTGTGTTCTTGTGAATTGTTTCAACTGCATAATTGTACACTGTACCGGTTGCGGTTTGTCAACCGGATTGTTTGAATAAACGAAAATATTATTATTATCAACGTCTTCATCATCCTTATTTCTTTTATTGCTCCCACTGACAAAAAAAGTTCCTCACAAAAGGAACAAAGTTCCGCTTTATTAGATCCGCGAATAAAGACGATACAAAGTGGCTAAGCCTATTAGCGCAGCGATGCGGTCAAGGTATATAACTTAAAAAATCGCCAACAAAAGTCTGGCTAACGAACGATTAATTTCTTGATAACTAAGAAATAACGAGATTTTAAAAAAGCACAGTCCCTAAAGCTATGGCCCCAAAACAGCCATAGGTGCATGTGAAGTGTTAGCGATTTCAGTTTCTTAGCCTCAGCATGTGACAGCGGGTGGCTAGTCCTCTCGCTCACACCGTCTGATCTTCCGACCGACAGTGTACAGTCAGTGTGCTCATTATAGATGACCCGGATAGGGGGCTGAAGCGGAGCAGAAATCTCGCCAAAAAATTCTGCCCTGGCGGGGATTTGAACCCCCGACTTCTCAGTTGACTATCCAGTACGCTAACCACTGTCCATTGTGCAATCAAAGACTTAACAATTCAGTGAACAATCGTAAGGAAATATAGAACACAGTGGCATCTGACTTGTAAGTAGACACTGAAGGAATTCTCACAGGGTATCAGTTACATAATGTTAGCCAAAATATCTTAGGGGAATCCTGCTCTTCTCTGACAAATTTTTCCTTTAAGAGGCGCTATATAAATTCATTCATAGGAGCATTTATATAGCGCTCCTTCAAGAACCTACTCAGGAGCGCTTCCGACCCAGCCATGACTAAAGAAAAGAGACTTGGGGGACTTGTAGAACCCTGCCGAATGGCTCACAAGTAAAGAGTGGAGCTTAAGAGGGAGGTCATTCAAAACGGAAGGGTCCACAACCGGAAAACCACGGCGCTGCTTAATAGCCAAGCGAGTCCGTGGAACTAGGAGCTCACCTCTATTCGTAGAGCGAAGCACTCGACGTGCTGCAACGTCGGACACTGGGAGGCAAAGGTCACGCAAGTAAGATGGAGCTCCGCCAAGAACGCAACGAGACACCAGAACAGCAATGCGATTATTGCGATACGATTACGAGACCTGCTGAGACACAGGCAGCCAAATTATGCATTTACAAGTAAAATTACCGTAATCGTAATCGTTACCTCTGTCGTTCGAGTATCCCCATCGGTAATCGTTCGTTGACCTCCATCGGTTGTGGATGTAGTCGGCCTCCAGTCGGGCCATCTCCGTGTCGTGGGTATTACCCATTATGATGATGATGATGATGACGACGACGATGATGATAACGTTTACACCGACGACCGTCTACAACTCAGTCGCCTGGAAAGAAATCTCCAGTTGCACAGTCAAAGGGAATTACGATAATATCTTCGTCAACATTTGTAATGAGAAACAACTATTAGGGTACCATTCTTGTACATTATTTTATTTACCTGAGATACATGTAATCCATCAGGATTTCAATAATTTAGGGATGGCTATAGTCTTCGTTGATATTATTATTATCATTATTTTTATTAATTTTTTCATTACTATTATTATTATTATTATTATTATTATTATTATTATTATTATTATTATTATTATCATCGTCGTCATCATCATCATTATTGTTATTATAACAAAGTGAACAGTTTAGCATGGTAAGGTCGAGGAAATTCGGAAGGCGCTCTCGCGTTGGACAGCTACCGAGAGTCTTTGGAACAGGTAGCTGGTCTCGAGTGCGTCATGGGTTGCATCTGCCAACCTTCGTCCCAGCTCCAACACAAAATTCAATCCTTCCGAGGTGCTGAGCAATTGTTAGTGAATTCCTTGCTCAAGGTCCTACAACTGGAAAGTCTCCCTCCGTCTGCAGTCTCTCGCACCCACGTATAACCTATCGACTTCTTTCCTCTGGTGGCCCATTAAAAATGACCAGCAGAGCCATTTGATGACCAGCGACTGACTACTGACCGACAAGTGACCACTGGTCATCGGGAAGCCATAGACTGGACAAAACCTCCAGCGAATGACCAGCATCAAGAGAGAGCTCTGAGTAAATCCAGAGTCATTTTTATGAAGCGATTGTTCAAATCGGAAAAATAATATCTTGCCCATCGATGCCCAGAGGAATCTAATCGAACATTTATATAGCGCCATCTGACCGCAAGAGTCGAGACACACGAGATGACCATAACGTTGGGGGTCAAAGGTTACGCGGTCGCCAAGGAGCACTGAGCAAACAATGGCGGGAAAAGACGACTATCTAATCTCATCTGGAAAGAGTCCGATGGTGGAATGAGTGGATGGAAAGATGGATGGATGGATGGATGAATGGGTGGATGAATGGATGGATCGATGGATGGATGGATGGGTGGATGGATGGATGGATGGATGGACGAATGGATGGATGGATGGATGGATGGATGGATGGATGGATGGATGGATGGATGGATGGATGGATGGATGGATGGATGGATGGATGGATGGATGGATGGATGGATGGATGGATGGATGGATGGATGGACGAATGGGTGGATGGATGGATGGGTGGATGGATGGATGGATGGATGGATGGATGGATGGATGATGGATGGATGAATGGATGATGGATGGAGACAATGATGGATGGATGGGTGGATGGATGGATGGATGGGTGGATGGATGGTGGATGGATGGGTGGATGGATGGATGGATGGATAGATGGATGGATGGATGGATGGATGGATGGATGGATGGGTGGATGGATGGATGGATGGATGGATGGATGGATGGATGGATGGATGGATGGATGGATGGATGGATGGATGGATGGATGGATGGATGGATGGATGGATGGATGGATGGATGGATGGATGGATGGATGGATGGATGGATGGATGGATAGGATGGATGGATGGATGGATGGATGGATGGATGGATAAATGGTGGATTGATCAATTAATGGATAGCTTAATAGATTTAGGATGTATGAGTGTGTATAGAAGGAGGCACGAACTGTTGTACGGATGGAGAGAAACGGATGGATGTGCGGTTGGGTGGGTGGGTTGATGAATGAATGGATGTAGTACGGTGGGTTGGATGGATTTATGGATAAATGAATGGATGGATGAATGGATAGACGAATAGGTGGATGGATAGAGTGCATAGATGGAGGCATAGATGGAGGCATTTAGGTTTTACGGATGGAGAGGAATGGGTGAATGGATAGAATTACGGTTGTAAGGATGTATGGCTAAAAGATGCAGATAAATAGATGTATGAATAAATGCAAAGACGAGAACAGATGGATGTAGGATGAGAATTCGAAAACAGGAAGCGAGGCATTTAAGATCAGCTTTTGTACAGCCACGGACATTCGATTACTGAGAGTGTGGCGAACATTTTTTACCGAGCGAAATTTAGTCCGGTGGGGAGTAGTGTGGCGGCGGTAAACACGGGGACATCAGAGGTCGCGCAGTCGAAAGTCGCCGGCCGTGATCGATATCGGCAGACGATCAATCAACACAGGACGTCAAAATCTGACGATGACTGTGACTGTGACGACGACTGTGACGATGACAATGGCAAGTCGTGACGAATTCTACCGCCTCTTATAGCTCCACGGCGTGGACCCTTCCCCTCATCAATTCTCCCTCTTTGGACGGTCTCGCCATCCCTGCTGCCGAACACAATCGAAATTCATTGCCACTTTTAAAAGTTAATTTGCCTATTTCATCCGAAACGTCCTCCATGCCGTAGAGACCAGCGGAGGCTTTGCGGCTTTATGTGCAGGGCACACACACAGGAGAACGGTGGACGGGAGGTGGTGGGACCACGTGCTGCGACTCCCTACAGGGGCGAAATCTGTGTTTATCGATGCTGAAAATGGAAAGCATGCCCGGACAAAGACCCAGACTCAAACAGACCACCAGATAATTTTCTATCGCCGACGCAGAGTCTGGCTGTTCGCTGACGACCGAAGCGTCGGCCATCTTTGTTTGCGGTGAAGACAGCGTACGCTTCCGAAGGAGATAAGATGGCGGCCCGACAAAATCGACGCTTTCATTGTTGTGGGAAAACTCGGCACGGTTGAATTACAAAGCGACACCACCACGAGACGAGAACGAACGGGAACTGTGCTCGGACTAATGGCGAAAAGGCTCGATTGTACGTCGAGTTCCGCTTTTTTCGTTCACTTTGACAAACGATAAATGAACGATAATGGCGGAACATGAACGATATAGTATTTTCGGACAGTTTCCGATCACAGGAACAACATTAGTTTTTTCAAGCTTTCACATAACAGCTTTAGGAGTCTTAAAGAAAACATCCCTTTTCGGGATGGGTTTCCTTCATTCTGAGAATTAATTCTGAGAATTTATATAACGCCTCTTCAAGATATCTACTCAGAGGCGCTCTTTGCGCTAGCCTATTATGATGTTGTATCATTGCAAACGAAAATATTTCATCAATTAGCAAAACAATGCACAGTTAGCTCAAAGAGTGACCAGTGGCGGGCCCACTCACACACGTGGAGCCAACCAACGGATTTCCGTCGACCGCTGACAGATGGAATGGATGTTCAGAGTCTCTGCACCAAGTTGCGTCGATAGAGGAGAGCGGCCAATGCGCTTAGCAATGTTTTTTAAAAACGTATATAGCTAACTAAAAATTAATGGCCATTTATAACGGCTATCTTGCAGTTAATGGCTTCTTTAAAAGTATACCAGTTAGCTTACAAGAAATGGCTAAAAGTATACCAGTTAACTTACAAGTAAGGATCCTGAGTGGCCGAGTGGGTTGGTAGCCTGCTCGTCAATTCGGCGCCCCGGGTTCGCTTCCCGGTCGGGTCGGTTTATCAGAGATTAATTTCTCGGATCTTTACTGAGGGTGGTTCGGTCGCATTATAAACGTGGAGTACAATACAACACACAATACAACACATCACAATACAACTGGGGCGCGGTGGTTTAGGGGTATGTTCGGTGCCTTGCAGTTGAGGGTTGCGGGTTCGAACCCCACCTCAAAGTCGCCGCCTAGGGACCCTGGGCAAGTCCTTCACTAGCAACTGCTCATGCGCTTCGGCGTGAAACTCCGATTCAGCGTTCGCGCAGTAGTCGGGAGCGCCTCTGAATAGGGAAATCTGGTAGGGGCGCTATAACAAGTGTTCAAATACAATACAATACAATACAATACAAGTAATACTATCTCAAATTTAGGCCTAATAGTCAACTTACAATTAAAGACAGTTCAAAATTGTTAATTTACAGTTAGTAGCTATTCTAAAAATAGTTAACTGATAGTAAATGTCTATTTTAAAAGCGATAGTTAACTTACATGTAATCGTTTTTCTAAAATCGGTAACTTACAGTTCGGGAATATTCTTAAAGTTGTGGTTTATACCTAACGTACACCTATATAGCTAACCTAAAATAGCTGACTTGATAGCTGAAGTAACTTAATAATCTTAGAAGTAACAGTTGACTACAGCTATAGCGTTCTGCTGTCGCTAATCGCAACAAATCAGGGAAACTTTTTATTTAGGAAAGATTTCTTTCATAAGTAATAACTGTTATTCTAACCATTGGCTGTTTAACATTCTAATTCCGAAATGCTCCAATTGTTTTATATACACATATAAACAGGCAAAATAATTGTAAATAGTATTAAATTTTTAAAGAGTCTTTATGTAGCGTCTCTTTCAAAAAGTATCAGATGCGCATATATACAAATAGGTCGCCAAAACTGCAGCAACCAATGAAAGGTCAACAGATGAAGCTACATGTATCAGGCTTTGTTTTTATTCCTCTTTACAGAAATTCCTCAGAAGTAAACGGTTCCAAGGTCAAAGGGTCAGTCAGGCAACCACATAGATTCATAAACACAAACACGATCATTGCTTCATCCCTCTTTTGTCATTTATCATTCATATTTTATCATTGTCTTATCCCTCTTTTTTATCCCTTTGTATCCCTCTGCCCGTAGTACCAGTGGTGCCAGGTAGTGCCTGGAAAAGGACGAAGGCGACGTCAAGGGTCCTTATAGCCATAAGATGTCGTTAAACACAAGAATTGCTACTACTCCAGCGATTAACCATAACCATAATTCATATATAATATATATATATATGTAATTATATATATAACATAACATAGGTTTTTTATTGCTCCCAAAAAAGTACAGTAACACATCATCATATTTCAAATAATACTAAGTTGGGATACAAAAGGAGGACCAATATATATATATATATATATATATATATATTATATATTGTTTACACCATTGTACAAAACGTTAAACCTTTGCATAATTATATACATCTGCAGTAAACATCATACGGTACAAGCAATAGGAGATTCAACGACTAGAAATCTATTTAGCATCCAAAGTTCTGGTTTATCAATCGTTCATTGATCTAGTGAGGATGGAGGGTCCAATGAGCGCCAGATGGCGTGCCATTCTAAAGTAAAACTGGGTATATAAGACTAATGCACTGCAACCAGCGCTGTACGCCAGATGGCGCCGTGCTACAGCGCCTTTGTGAGGTTCTTAAAAAGCGCGCTATATAAGTGTTCACATGGATACATGCAGAAATACATACATACATCATAGTAATCGTAATCGTAATCTCCAAACTTCTAAAGCGCCACTCGAAAGCCAAGCGCAGGGCACCAGCTTATTCTCGAGCGCTGCGTCTAGTCAGAGGGGATGTCCAAAAGAGTAGTCCGAGGGAGGTCCGAGTCCGGTTTCCAGAGGATCAGAGGGGGCACAGCAGATGTTAAGGTGGGTGTCGTCTAGGTCGAGGACTGTAAGGTGCAGTAAAAGAAACTGTACCATCGCTGTCATCATCACTGTCATCATCATCATCATCATCATCATCATCATCATCATCATCATCATCATCATCATCATCATCATCACTGTCATCATCATCATCACCAGCATCAATCTCACTCATTGTCATCATCTCAAGACTCCGCCTGTACAAATGCTTTAAAACTGCATCAGTGCTTTACATCTAACCACAAGTAGGCTATGTCCAAAGTCCACCGTGTAGGCCTAAATACATTACCACGTTCCTTCAATCGAAAACGATCACAGCGCTATATAAAGTCTCTTCCTATTGCCCTAACACTCGACTGTAACAACCAATGCTGCGTTGATTGCCACGACACAAAATCAGATCTATATTTAGCAATCCCATTGCCAATTCCATCAAATGTCAAACAACATACCTGCATCAGACGATCGAGTGAGAGCACAAATAGGCCAATGGCTCATATACTATAATACAAACAAACACCTGTTCGCTACAATTGCCCGTCTCTTGCGAGCTTCCGTGGCCACGCCGCTGCTAACGAATTTGCCGCGCTTGCTCTGTAACTTGCAGATGACTATTTGACCGCCGCACACTTCACTTCTGCTGCGCGGATGAAGAAGGCCTTTATATGTGCGTCGTCAGCAACCGCCACGCGGCGCCACTGTGATCGAATGGCGTGTCCATATAATTATATTGCGTCCAAATCGTAAAATGGCCGACAAGTAGGGCAGAGCCAGAGCTATGTATACATGGTCGCTTTTTTTGCATGCGCTGCCAAGGCTGAAATTGGCAAGTCCGTCACTTTATCTTATGTCTAATTAACACTATGTACATCCATGGATTTACGTGGGTTCTATGATTGATGCTGTATGTATGTATGTATGTATGTATGTATGTATGTATGTATGTATGTATGTATGTATGTATGTATGTATGTATGTATGTATGTATGTATGTATGTATGTATGTATGTATGTATGTATGTATGCATGTATGTATATGCAATGTATATATCAATCAATCAATGTCACGACAAATGGTTCACCGCAATGGTTCACCGACAATCAGGTTCACGGACAAAAGGTTGACGACAAGAGGTTCACAACAAGTAACTTATCAACAAATCAGAGGCACATTTAAAATAAGTAATATAATCGTAGTATAGGCCTACTTATAATGGCAAACCCGTAGTTTAGGTTGCTAAATTATTTTATGTCAACCTATTGTCGTCTACCTTTTATCGTGAACCTTGTGTCGTGAACCTTTTGGCAGAGAACCATTTGTCGTGAACCTTTTGTCCGTGAACCATTTGACGTGGAACCCTTTACAAGAACCTCACGAAGGCGCTGTATGTTTATACAGATTCCTATACTGTATCTCTAAAAAGGCGACCTTGGATGATAATAATAATAATAATAATAATAATAATAATAATGCACCATGTCAAGGCTGCCGGGAGCCGACGAGCGGCGAACTCTGGACAGATCCAACAGAGGATATCGATAATAGAGCTACTTTTAGCCAACACTCCATAATAATAATAATAATAATAATAATAATAATAATAATAATAATAATAATAATAATAATAATAATAATAATAATAATAATAATAATAATAATAATAATAATTTGCAATCCTTAGGGATCATGTGTAGCCTAGGCCTACCTCGGGGAAAAAATAATAATTAGAATCGAAATTTTATAGCCTGTATCCTATTTGAAACCATTTGTTAAATCAAATCAAATCTTTATTGTTTCACATTTCAAGTCGAGTCCATGAGTACAGCATTTATGAAAAGCAATGATATTGCTA
Source organism: Aporrectodea caliginosa (assembly GCA_020284085.1). NCBI lineage: Eukaryota > Metazoa > Annelida > Clitellata > Crassiclitellata > Lumbricidae > Aporrectodea > Aporrectodea caliginosa. Next base: position 1,051,107 of record JACEVL010000077.1, read on the forward strand.
TCAAGTTTGGTACAGATTAGTTGAATACTTAGAGAAGGGAAACAACTGGAAGATCCAAAAGGGACCAGAGTATATCGACATAATCATAGCAGCCTTATCACAGAGCCATGGAGATCCTATACGCGATTGTAAACATGAAGCGTCTATGCCACGCTGTCTTTAAAGAATAAACGAAAATTGATTGATTGATTGATTGATTGATCGAAGGATTAATTGATTGATTGACTGACTGATTCCAATTTGTGGAATCTACATGTTGATTAAAACACAGGCGATATAGATCTACTACACGATCGATTTTAAAAGATGTGCATTGTTCAGAAAGATACCTCAACTATTGACTTTTCGAATAAATCCAGACATTAAATTAAGTCTGCCATCACCATAAAGTCGACCGAAGCCGCGAAGCAAATAAGTTCATTAATGTAGCGGCGAGAAATGTTTCACTGAATTAGCCTATCAGCGTTCGGCGAAAGAACTAGAAATCTATATGTGGAATCTAATGTTAAACGGGTGCGAATAGAGCATACGCCAGAACCCCCGGACATATACACGGGTCTAGAACATTCCCCCCGGACATTTCTCCCGAAGTTGGACTGATGAAAGAAATTCTTTTCCTTAAATAGAAGCTGGATTGGTTAAACACATTCTATGCTGAAACAGAAGTTGGATTGATGAAAGAAATTCTATGCTTAAATAGAAGCTGGATTAATGAAAAAGTTAAATAGAAATTGGGTTGATGAAAGAAATTATTTGCTTAAATAGATGTAAGAAGGTCTTTGCTTCAATAGAATTTGGATTAATGACAGTTATCATGGTAGAGTTACCTACATACTGTTCGGGTGGGGGAAATGTCCGGGGAGAAATGTCCGGAGGGAAATGTCCGGATACCCATATAGGCCTACACGTAACCTACGTAGGCCTACATACCAGTGTTATTTCTATTAACTGTAACTGTAACTGAAATAGCAAAATAACTGAAAAATATCCTGCAGTTAACTGTAACTGTAACTGAAACTGAAAAATACTGAATAACTGAAACTGTAATAGTAACTGAAAAACCAAAACTGTATAACTGAAAAATAACAAAAGTTAACTGAAAAATAAAACATGAGTGTTTTTCTTTCTGACTTTTTGAATGGTAGGCCTTATCCTACTCTAGTCTACGGTCAGTTTTCTATACTCATTTCACTTCTGGTTTCTTTTCAGTTTTTTATGCTAGTTTCACTTCTGGTTCCTTTTCAGTTTTTTTTGCTAGTTTCACTTCTGGTTCCTGTTCAGTTTTCTATGTTCGTTTCACTTCCGGTTCCTTTTCCTTTCGTTGTGTTGTCTTTGGCGCTAAACCGTAAATTCGTTAAACAATCAACGACTACGAGAATAATTTTTAAGCCAAGTAGTAGGCTAGTCAAAAAGTAGGAAGTGGCGTGTGGGAACATTTTGTTTACGAAGCCGCAGACGACAAAAGTCGATGTTGTGTTCACACCGTTGCTGGCAAGGACGTTGAAAACCACGAGTGTGGCACGCTAATTGTCGGAACAGAGCAAGTGTTAATCTGGAACGTCGTGTTTTCCTTAACGTAAACCGACAATACGTTAATCGCATTGATTTGCTGCGTAAATATTTCTGGTAACTGTTCAGAATACTTGTGGTCAGTGTGTCATTAGTCATGACGTGTGAAAAAAATAACTGATGCTATAACTGAAAAATAAAGAGAAATAATTTAAACTGTAACTGAAAAATAAAAAAAAATAACTGAAACTGAAAAATCTGATTTCAGTTAACTTTAACTATAACTTTAACTGAAAAATCATAAATTAGATAACTATAACTGTAACTGTAACTGAAAAACCATAACTGAAATAACACTGCTACATACACAATGTATATTGTTACAAGCCGGCTGTTGGTTCTACCACTTTTTGTGGATAGAATGGGTTATAGGGCCTACATCTTAATTTGGCTGCGTATTAGCTGCAGACTGGAGTTAGGTCGTATCTCTGTGAGTTTTCAGTTTCGTCAAACTGTTGTTCTGGGTCTCCTATTAACAACTCCATCCTTAAATCGTTTTTTTAACCCGGCCCGTTAAGTCTTTTTAAGACTCGCTGGTTTTTGTTCTTCGCTGGTTGATGCATTGTTCGCTGCATCTGCTTGTAAAGGTAGGCTATATATTCGCACGTAAATGACTGAATAAATATTGTTTTGTATTACACCTGGACATAACTATTGGCGGTTTACATAACATAACATAACAAGGGTCTTAATTGGTTCCGAAGATGTTTAGTCTGTGTTAGAATCACTGTAAATTAACCTGGAACGCTTAATAGGCCTACCAAATTCTGCCTAGGCCTATACTAGGCCTATACTATATCTAATCATTAGATGTGCTCTGCCCTCCTTCTCTCCAATGTTGTTAGTCCACATCTTTTCAACCTTTCTTCATAGTTCAACTCCTTGTAACCCCTATTCATTTTTGTAGCTCTTCTTTGCACTTTCTTCAGTTTTTTAATGTCCTGTTTCAGGTATGGACTCTGGTGTGCACTGCGACTCTGCGAGAGGCGCTATGTAAATTGATAGATACAATACAATACAATACCTGGATGCAATATTCAAAGTCTGGCTCGGTGTATCAGCTTCCTGCAGTTTCGATTGCAACATGGACGAAATGGTGTGACTGTGAGATAGCAGGATATTCGCATTTCTTATTACGAGCTGCATTTCCGCTGCCGAACCGCTGTTTTGCGATGGATTCGGACCTCCTTCTGATTAACCTTTTGCACAGGGCTTTTTTTAAGTGTGCAGTTCTACACAAAATGGGAAGTTCTAAATGAATTTGTGCAGCTGTACAAGCATATTTGTGCAGCTAAAAATAATTAAAAATTTTCATTGTCATCCGATTTGGAATAATTTGCCATTGCCTTTTAAGGGGTTGTGCAGTTCTAAAAATTCCTTTAAAAGGCCCTGCTTTTGCACAACTCCTCTGACTCGATGCAGCGCTTGTGAATAAGCTGGTGTCACGCGGTTGGCTTTTCGGATGTTAAGTACTCGTATAGACTTGTTTGTATAGACTTGTTTGGTAACTACATAAGACTTAATTGAAGTGACGTTACAATAGACCTGTATTGTTTAAATGATTAATAATAGAAGTGTTGAATAATAATTGATATGACGTAACAATACGCATTTATTTTCTAAATTAGAAAATTAAAAATACCAATATTAGATAATGTTTCACAATCAAGGTGACGTCACAATAGGCCTTTATTCACCAAATTTAGTTCAATCAATGTTTAATAATAACTTAGATGTGTTTCATAAAATAATCCATAACAAAAGATTCTTTTCTAAATTAAAATTGTTAATAACATATGAATTGACGAGACAACAGGCATTTATTCTCTAAATTTAAAATTTTAATAATGTATGTATGTTTGCATGTACCGGTATCCGAACATATATGTGAGCACTTATATCACGGGCTATAAGAGCCTCGCAAGGTATAAATCATTTCCGTACAGTAGTAAGCTAACCGTATATACAAATGTATATGTAGGCTATACAGACGAGTCTATATATTTACGTGTTGTGTGTAGGCCTATATGGATTCAGGCGACACTGTTGGTCTGTGATTTATTTCATTAAGGTCATAATCAGCGAGCACCTATAATTATCATTTTTCTTCCGAGTCAGCTGCGAGTTGCCGTTGATAGATTGCACTTACACTCTCACAGCCAGTGCCTGAGGCTATTTGGCCAATGTCGAGCGGTCTGTTTATTTCGCCTTGTCATTTCAAGCGACCTTTGCAGGGCAATTGTGACGTCTGTTCCACCCCGAGACGTTAATCAGTCTTTCGCTAAATGTTGTGATTATGGGACCCAGGAGTCTAACGACATCTTATTGCATCAAAGGCCGCTGACGTCGTTGGGAAAAATTGTTTTCAACAGTACTCACCGTTCATATGGCATTTATACAGCCCATGGGCGGATCCAGAGGGGCGATTGGGCATTGGGGCAATTGCCCCCAAGAGTCCAATAATTTATTAATTTGAAGATTTGATTGCTATTTGTTATTTTTAAATTAATTTTAAAATATTATTCTCTGCACACACACACACGCATGCACACACAGCACCTACATTATTACTCTTTGCATACCATATAATATATTTTCCCTATGTTACAACGAATGTAGAATGGGGTTACTTCTGCCCATGTCACTGGTGACGTTGGCCCAAATTAGTTTTCCACTTTCTATCCTTCTGTAGTTATCTCTGAGTTCCGACATCGACGACATGTTTCATTAATACTAGTCAGTAAACATATAGAGATTATTTTTTTAATTTGGTTCTTTTCATTGCTATCAAAGTACACCTGAAGATGGAATGTAATACCAGACTACTCTAAAGGACCACTAATAAACCTGAAACACAATTTTTGAACTGCATTGAAATTACTTCGCACTGTTAGCGCACAATTAATTAAAGCATTCATAAACTTTAAAGCTGCCAATCTTAGCATGGAAATATTAAAATAAAGTACATTTTGATATTTCCATACTAAGATAGGCACCAGCAATTGTTCAGCTATAATTATTTACCAGTCGTATAAATGATTATATGCAGCTTACAAAACAGTAGCAATAAAAGATGTATAGAACTATAATCATTGTTAAAATTATTTTTAAAAACACTTATAATAATCATTGTGGCTAAACTTTCGCTTATTCTAAAGGCAGTTTGAAACATAAAACATCATTTCCAGACAACTTAAATTGCTGAACAGTTTCAATTTGCCATGTGTTTGCTCTCCCGAGTAATTGTGCAGACTGAATTGCAGTATACGTCGTTAGCCATGCTGTGTTTTAAACATCTTCTCAGTGTCTACAATATGTAACCCACAAATTCCGCTACATGACATCTAAAAACATCTTGACAAGTCATAAAATAATTTTTTTTTAAATGAGCCAGCACTTTTCTATAGTGCATGCGTACTTAGGATTTTTTAACTGAAAGTATGAGCAAATGTTGCGAAACGGCAGAGCAGAAATGCGTGAGTATTCTGTTGCAAGACTGTCATTCAAATGGCTTTATCCAGTAGTCTATTTTATGAAACTTGATTTTGTAGCTTAGAAGATTTGAAAAATTTTGTCTTTACAAATAAGACACAAGTGGTTTATCTCCTGCGTGGATTTTTTCATGACCCTTCAAACTTGATCTGCTTGAGAATGTTTTCTGACATACCTGGCAAAGATATGGTTTCTCGCCGTAATGTCTTTTTATGTGTGTCGTTAGACTACCTTTTCTCTTAGTTTTATGCGCACATAGCTGGCATTGGTACGGTTTCTGCCCAGTGTGAATTCTTGCATGATATTTTAGAGAGGCAGTCCGGGCAAACCTTCTTTCACATACCTCGCATTGGTAAGGTTTCTCTCCAGTATGAATTTTAACATGATATGCCAAGGTGCCAGATCGGGAAAACCATTTTTTGCATATCTGGCATTGGAAAGGTTTCTCCCCCGTATGAGTTCTCGTGTGACTCTTTAAATCTTTATGGTTAGCGAAAGCTTTTGGACATAACAAGCATTGGTATGGTTTCTCTCCAGTGTGGATTCTAGCATGAAATTGTAGTCCCGACAATTTGGAATATTTTTTTGGACAAATCTGGCACAGAAATGGTCTCTCTCCCAGGTGAGTTCTTTCGTGATGTCTCAGACCAGAATTGCATGAGAATGTTTTCTGGCATACCTGGCAAAGGTATGGTTTCTCTCCAGAATGGGTTTTTTCGTGACTTCTCAGACCAGAAGTGCATGAGAATGTTTTCTGACATACCTGACAAATGTATGGTTTCTCTCCAGTATGTGTTCTTATGTGCGTGTTTAGATGACTACTTTTATTTGCTTTATACTCACAAAGGTGACATTGGTAAAGTTTCTCTCCGGTATGAATTCTTGCATGTAGTTTAAGACTGTGATATTGAGAAAAACGTGTTTGACATACATGGCATGTATATGGCCTCTCTCCAGTATGGGTTCTCATGTGAATCTTTAATTCGTAACGCCTTGCGAACAATTTAGGGCATAGAAGACATTGGTATTGTTTTTCTTTAAGATGTCCAGAGTGGAACCTCATGTGATTTTTCAGACTAGCACACCGTGAAAACGATTTCTGACATAACTGGCACAGACAGGGTTTTTCTCCAGTATGAATTCTAGCATGAAATTGTAGTCCCGACAAACTGGAATATTTTTTGGGACAAATCTGGCACAGAAATGATCTCTCTCCCAAGTGAGTTCTTTCGTGATGTCTCAGACCAGAATTGCGTGAGAATGTTTTCTGACATACCTGGCAAAGGTATGGTTTCTCTCCAGAATGAGTTTTTTCATGACTTCTCAGACCAGAAGTGCACGCAAATGTTTTCTGACATACCTGACAAATGTATGGTTTCTCTCCAGTATGTGTTCTTATGTGCGTGTTTAGATGACTACTTTTATTTGCTTTATACTTACAAACGTGGCATTGGTAAAGTTTCTCTCCGGTATGAATTCTTGCATGTAGTTTAAGACTGTGATATTGAGAAAAACCTTTTTGACATACATGGCATGTGTATGGCCTCTCTCCAGTATGGGTTCTCATGTGAATCCTTAATTCGTAACGGCTTGCGAACAATTTAGGGCATAGAAGACATTGGTATTGTTTTTCTTTAAGATGTCCAGAATGGAACCTCATGTGATTTTTCAGACCAGCACACCGGGAAAACGATTTCTGACATAACTGGCACAGATAGGGTTTTTCTCCAGTATGAATTCTAGCGTGCTGTTGTAGATTGAATAAACAAGAAAAAGTGTTGTTACATATCTGACACAGAATTTTATTGTCTCCAGTATGGGTTCTCTCGTGAACCCGCAGATGAGGATGTTGTGTGAATGCTTTTCTGCAAAACCGGCATTGGTATGGTTTTTCTCCAGTGTGGATTCTAATATGTATTTTTAGATTGGATGATAAGGAAAACGTTTTGTGACACACCTGGCATATATATGGCTTCTCTCCGGTATGGATTTTAACATGTCTTTGTAGACTGGAAGATTGAGAAAACACCTTTTTACATGCCTCACATTGAAATGGCCTCTCTCCAGTATGGGCTCTCAGGTGAATCTTCAGACTGAAAGGTCGTCTGAATATTTTCTGGCATAACTGGCATTGATATGGCTTATCTCCAGTGTGAATTCTAAAATGATCTTGTAGGCTAAAAGATCTTGAATAACTCAGTTTACATATCTGACATTGGTATGGTTTCTCTCCAGTGTGGATTCTCAGGTGAGTCTTGAGATTTAGTTTCCGAGTAAATGCTTTCGAGCATAACTTGCATTGGTACGGTTTCTCTCCAGTATGAATTCTAAAATGAATTAGTAGTTCGGAAGACCTAGAAAATCTTTTCTGGCAAACCTGGCACAGAAATTGTTTATCTCCAGAGTGAGTTTTTTCATGACTTCTCAGAACTGAGGTGCACGAGAACGTTCTCTGACATACCTGGCAAAGGTATGCTTTCCTTTCAGTATGTAGTCTCACGTGCTTCTTCAGGCAATATGCGTACCGAAATATTTTGCTACAAAGCTCACATATGTATGTTTTTTCTTTGGAGCGGAATGTCTCAGTTTCAGTTGCGTCACTTAGCACAGATGATTTGTGATGTTTCTGTAAATTGGACGTGTTTTCTTGTGCTGGGTTTCCAGTAGAATCCCCAAATGAACCATTGGAAGAAATGCTTTCCGACATCACTGATGATTAAGTTTTTTCTAACCTTTGTTCAGATGTGATTTTCCAGAAAGTCAAAGTTGAATATAGGCCTACTGATCCTCTCGCAAGTTACTGTGAATGAAATTATTTACAAATCTTGCCAGCGGTTTCCCTTGATTTGTATAAAGTTCACCAACTAGCCTATACTTCACTCCATAAAAGCGAAAACAGTACATTCATCAACTCTTGTTGCATTTATTTATTAATTTGTTTAACTTCACGAAATAAAACATCACGGTAATAGCAACGGTAAATTAAGATGTCGGACTTTCAAGTAGCCTAACAGAACGATGGAACTGCTTTCAATGTGGATTTTAAACAATGCCTCGGACATATGGAAGAATCAGCATAATTATCCACTTCAGTATGTCTTTCAGCAACAGTTTTTCAAAATTGTCAAGATTTACTTGGCCAAAGTGGGAACAAATGTAGGCTAAACGCTACGTGACCGAGGTACAGCGGAAGTCAAGTCGTAAGTCATTGACACAATCTAATGAACTGAGCAAAGACGTCGATAGATATATGTCAAAATTGATTTAAAATCGAATGACTAACTGGTAGATTTGAAAGCTTACCTCGTAGAAGGGCGCTGATATTAATGACGTCATCTTTAATTGTGATGTATACATAAAGACGGAGTTTTGATGATGCGTAAGAGGTGTTAAATTCAGTCGTACTTCAGATTCGTTGATATGAAGTTGAGATTACACAAAACTAGTTTTATTTAGGGCCTACATTCAACACTTATCGGAGTTACTAACCCCTTTTATGGCATCCACAGATTACCAGAAGAGGATTAATATTGCAAAGGATAGGCCTATTGGCCACGAAGAAGAAGAGAACGAAGGAAGAGAACTTCGTGTTGAATTTGGTTAACTTAGTCTAATATAAACTGATAAAAATAATAATCTGAGAACTTTGATAGCGCTCATGAGAAAATGTCTAAGGTAGGCCTATTAGTCGGTATTTGAAGCATTATTTTTTAAACAATTATTGTCGTAAAGATCCATTATACTTGAGAGGTATTACATTAAATTTTACTTTTGCAGTTGGTTTTTATTTGCAAACATCTTGGTATAAAATTGTCTAAATTTATATTAAGTTCTAGGCTATATTATACTAAATCGCTCATGGTAGTCACAGAACATCTTTGAATCGGGGCAATCGCCCCTCCCCACCCTACAGAGAAAGTCTAGATCCGCCCCTGATACAGCCTTGTTATAGGAATTATTGCCGATATTTATCTAGAAACGTTGCGTCTCGCTGACGCAACCAGTCCTATTTCCTTTTCCGGTTAGACCAGGCACTTATGGGTGCGATTCGCATCGCAGTTGACGCGTAGTGTGTCCTGTTCGTTTCCAAGGCCCAACTGCCGATAAATCCTCTGCAAAAATATCGAGAGACTTGACCTGCTTTTTTTCAGTAGAGTTGAAATCTGGTGCACTCAAATTATACGTATCCCAGGCCATAAATTTCCGCAACAAAGCTTAGAAGGTTGATCAATAATAATATTCTTTATTGAAACAATCCTGTTGACAAACCGCAACCGGCTATTGTACAGTAACTGTTATGCAATTGAAACAATTCACAAGAACACAAATGACAGAAGACATAAATCTTAACTACTAACAGAACAGACAGCCTGCAATACATGGCGCTAATAGCAGCCTACAAAGCTGGTCCGCCTACGGACATCGATCTCGGTACTTCTCGCTCTCTATGCCAGTTTGTTATCCAATGCGCTATCGGGTCCCCCCTCTGTGAATAAACACTTTTGGTATTTAGGTTACACACAATAACCAACGCTGGCAGAGCTGCACTACAACTCAGCGCGTCCACGACCTTCAGTATGAATTTCAGCTGCGAGAAAAGCGGTACCTCCCCGATTAAAGGGAGGTCATTCCACGTTGAGGACCCGCGATGAGAAAGGCACGGTGTTGGGCCATATGGCAGTCCTTGCCCGGGGAACTATAGGAGATCAAGTCGATCCACAGACCGGATAGGGCGGGAAGAGACAGCAGAGGGGTTTGCGCATTAAGCCGCAAAGACATTTAGGAACTAGTTCCTGTTGAGGTCTTAAGACTAAGAGCAGTACATTGTATTGGATACGAGAGGCAACGGGAAGCCAGTGTAGGACATCAGTCACGTAGAAGATAGAAAGTTTAATGCGGGAGTAGCGAAGGAGACGAGCAATAAGCCTGGCTACTGAGTTCATAACCCACTGAAGGGAGGATATAGCGCCGTTACCATTACTATTATTGCCCAAAAACATCAACCGATTGTCGCTTCAAGCAAAATTACGGTTAAAAAATCACTATTCAATGTATTGTAATGTAACTTGACATTTATATAGCTCCCGAAGGGGAGCTATATAAATGTCATGAGCGCTATCAAAGGGGAGCTCAGTAGCGCTCTGTGCGCTAGCTAACATGATGCTAAATGTCGTTACGATGACTCCAATAGACCGGAGAAACCAGAAACCAGGCGACGGTTGGAGGCAAGTTTTAAGAGATGAGTCTTGAGTTAAAACACAGACAGATACAAAGATAAAGAAAGTAAACCGAGAGGCAGACAGACCTAGCACAAGAGAACCAAAGAAAAAACTAAAGAGACAGATAGACCTAAAATATCAAAAGTCCTGCTTGTCATCTATATCTCGATCTACATTCCGCTACTTAGCATCTTTTGAATGGCCTGAAGATTTCATCAGCACCCAATCTATGGCATTCGTCGCAAACCTTCATGAAAATTCAAACTAACCTAGCTGCCCACAAGAGAGTCGGTCAACTGGATCGTCGTAGTCGCTCCTGTCCGGAATTGTGATCCATCGAGTGAAGAGCTTCATGTCGGCATCAGAGGTCTCGATGGAAATATTGCTGCCGCCGAAACAACTCAAGGACAACAGCTAGCGCGCCATGTCAGATGCCAGAGTAGCGGTGTCAGTGGCGACGGTGCCATGGCTGTCGGTGATGATACTGACAGCTCTGGCACCGTCAGGTCTTTGTAGGCCTACTGTCAAAGTACAAGGGCCTGAGGGTGCTTGAGTTGAGAGGCTGCCAGGACGCATAATTATACCCAAATCCCAATACGTACAGCGTCGTAAAATTATGTAAAGCAATTTTAGCCATTTTCATCTCTCATCCAACTTCGACTTCTACTCTAACATATTTCCAATCCTCATCCAACTTCTACTTCTATTATTATGCGTTCGTCCAACTTCTAGTTCTTCTGTAAAAATTTAGCATTAACACAAAGTTTTCATAGTTTTACTAAAACATATATTTATGAGCTGCTGTACGTATTAGGATCTCCAAACCTGCCGGAGTTCTGTGGCCGATGAAATTTATACAGACGGTGTCAATACTGGCACGGGCGACAGAGATGACAGAGATGACAGGCTGACAAAAACAAATGGACAAATTTAATATCACAAAGTAATCACATTGAACCACGTAATATAGTAAATATTATTATTACTTTCCAACACAAATAACTAGGGCCTATGTTCAATCTACAATTATTACCTGAATATCCTAATGCTTTGAAGTTGCAATCTTTTCCATTTTGATGTCGAGTACCGTTCAGTGAAGCCCAATAATGACAAAAACAAATGGACAAATTTAATATCACAAAAGTAATCACATTGAACAACGTAATACAGTAATTATCATTATTACTCCCCAACACAAATAACTATGTTCAATCTACAATTATTACCTGAATATCCTAGTGCTTAGACGTTGCAATCTTTTCCATTTTGATGTCGAGTGCCGTTCTGTGAAGCCCAATAATGACAAAACAAATGGACAAATTTAATATCACAAAAGTAATCACATTGAACCACGTAATATAGTAATTATCATCATTCCTCCCCAACACAAAAACTATGCTCAATCTACAATTATTACCTGAATATCCTATTGCTTTGAAGTAACAATCTTTTCCATTTTGATGTCGAGTGCCGTTCAGTGAAACCCAATAATGACAAAAACAAATGGACAAATTTAATATAAAAAAAATAATCACATTAAGCCACGTAACATAATAAATATTATTATTACTTTCCAACACAAATAACTATGTTGAATCTACAATTACTACTACTACTACTACGACTACAACTATTCCTCTATTTCACAAACTCGTTGACACAAACGCAACAAGATTACAAAGTCAACAGTTTAGATATCGATTAGACAAAAATAATAGTCAAATAGATAAGAGGGTTAGGAATGTATTAATGGCTGAGACCTATTGCTAAAGAAATGAAAATTACCTGAATATCCTGGGCTATGAACTAGCAAAATTTTCATTTTGATATCGAGTGCCATTCAGTGAAGCCCAATAATGACAAAAACAAATGGACAAATTTAATATCACAAAAGTAATCACATTGAACCACGTAATACAGTAATTATCCCTATTACTCCCAACACAAAAAACTATGTTCAATCTACAATTATTACCTGAATATCCTAGTGCTTTGAAGTAGCAATCTTTTCCATTTTGATATTGAGTGCCATTCAGTGAAACCCAATAATGACAAAAACAAATGGACAAGTTTAATATACAAAATGTAATCACATTGAACCACGTAATATAGTAATTATCATTATTACTCCCAACACAATTAACTATGTTCAATCTACAATTATTACCTGAATATCCTAGTGCTTTGAAGTAGCAATCTTTTCCATTTTGATATCGAGTGCCATTCAGTGAAACCCAATAATGACAAAAACAAATGGACAAATTTAATATCACAAAAGAAATCACATTGAACCACGTAATATAGTAAATATTATTATTACTTTCCAACACAAATAACTATGTTCAATCTACAATTACTACTACTACTACTACGACTACAACATTTAATTTACTATTCCTCTATTTCACAAACTCGTTGTCACAAACGCAAAAAGATTACAAAGTCAACAGTTTAGATATCGATTAGACAAAAATAATAGTCAAATTGATAAGAGGGTTAGGGATGTATTAATGACTGAGACATATTGCTAAAGAAAATGAAAATTACCTGAATATCCTAGTGCTTTGAAGTAGCAATCTTTTCCATTTTGATATCGAGTGCCATTCAGTGAAACCCAATAATGACAAAAACAAATGGACAAATTTAATATAAAAAAAGTAATCACATTGAACCACGTAATATAGTAATTATCATCATTCCAACACAAATAACTGTAATTGTCGTTATCATTATTATTCACCAGCAAAAAACAAAATTAAGTTCAATCTACAAAAATTACGTGAATATCCTAGTACTTTGAAGTAGCAATCTTTTCCATTTTGATATCGAGTGCCATTCAGTGAAACCCAATAATGACAGAAACAAATGGACAAGTTTAATATCACAAAAGTAATCACATTGAACCACGTAGTATTGTAATTATCATCAATACTCCCCAACACAAATAACTATGTTCAATATACAATTATTACCTGAATATCCTAGTGCTTTGAAGTAGCAATCTTTTCCATTTTGATGTCGAGTGCCATTCAGTGAAACCCAAAAATGACAAAAACAAATGAACAAGTTTAATATTAAGAAAGTAATCACATTGAACCACGTAATATAGTAAATATTATAATTACTATCCAACACAAATATCTATGTTCAATTTACAATTATTACCTGAATATCCTTGTGCTTTGAAGTAGCAATCTTTACCATTTTGATATCGAGTGCCATTCAGTGAAACCCAATTATGACAAAAACAAATAAACAAATTTAATATCACAAAAGTGATCACATTGAACCACGTAATATAGTAATTATCATTAGGCTATTCCAACACAAATATCTGTAATTGTCGTTATCATTATTACTCCCCAACAAAACAAATTATGCTCAATCTACAATAATTACCTGATTATCCTAGTGCTTTGAAGCAGCATTCTTTTCCATTTTGATATCGAGTGCCATTCAGTGAAACCCAATAATGACAAAAACAAATGGACAAATTTAATATCACAAAAGTAATCACATTGAACCACGTAATATAGTAAATATTATTATTACTTTCCAACACAAATAACTATGTTGAATCTTCAATTACTACTACTACGACTACAACTATTCCTCTATTTCACAAACTCGTTGACACAAATGCAAAAAGATTACAAAGTCAACAGTTTAGATATCGATTAGACAAAAATAGTAGTCAAATTGATAAGAGGGTTAGGGATGTATCAATGACTGAGACCTATTGCGAAAGAAAATGAAAATTACCTGAATATCCTAGTGCTGTGAAGTAACAATCTTTTCCATTTTGATATCGAGTGCCATTCAGTGAAACCCAATAATGACAAAAAAAATGGACAAGTTTCATATCAAAAAAGTAATCACATTGAACCACGTAATATTGTAATTATCATCAATACTCCCCACACAAATAACTATGTTCAAGCTACAAATATTACCTGAATATCCTAGTGCTTTGAAGTAGCAATCTTTTCCATTTTGATATCGAGTGCCATTCAGTGAAACCCAATAATGACAAAAACAAATGGACAAGTTTAATATCACAAAAGTAATCACATTGAACCACGTAATATTGTAATTATCATCAATACTCCCCAACACAAATAACTATGTTCAATCTACAAATATTACCTGAATATCCTAGTGCTTTGAAGTAGCAATCTTTTCCATTTTGACATCGAGTGCCATTCAGTGAAACCCAGTAATGAGAAAAACAAATAAACAAATTTAATATCACAAAAGTAGTCACATTGAACAACGTAATACAGTAATTATCATTATTACTCCCCAACACAAAAAACTATGTTCAATCTACAATTATTACCTGAATATCCTAGTGATTTGAAGTAGCAATCTTTTCCATTTTGATATCGAGTGCCATTCAGTGAAACCCAATAATTGCAAAAACAAATAAACAAATTTAATATCACAAAAGTGATCACATTGAACCACGTAATATAGTAATTATCATTAGGCTATTCCAACACAAATATCTGTAATTGTCGTTATCATTATTACTCCCCAACAAAACAAATTATGCTCAATCTACAATAATTACCTGATTATCCTAGTGCTTTAAGCAGCATTCTTTTCCATTTTGATATCGAGTGCCATTCAGTGAAACCCAATAATGACAAAAACAAATGGACAAATTTAATATCACAAAAGTAATCACATTGAACCACGTAATATAGTAAATATTATTATTACTTTCCAACACAAATAACTATGTTCAATCTACAATTACTACTACTACTACTACGACTACAACTATTCCTCTATATCACAAACACGTTGACACAAATGCAAAAAGATTACAAAGTCAACAGTTTAGATATCGATTAGACAAAAATAGTAGTCAAATTGATAACAGGGTTAGGAATGTATTAATGGCTGAGACCAATTGCTAAAGAAAATGAAAATTACCTGAATATCCTAGTGCTTTGAACTAGCAATCTTTTCCATTTTGATATCGAGTGCCATTCAGTGAAACCCAATAATGACAAAAACAAATGGACAAATTTAATATAAAAAAAGTAATCACATTGAACCACGTAATATAGTAATTATCATCATTCCAACACAAATAACTGTAATTGTCGTTATCATTATTATTCACCAGCAAAAAAAACCAAAATAAAGTTCAATCTACAATAATTACCTGAATATCCTAGTGCTTTGAAGTAGCAATCTTTTCCATTTTGATATCGAGTGCCATTCAGTGAAACCCAATAATGACAAAAACAAATGGACAAGTTTAATGTAACAACAGTAATCACATTGAACCACGTAGTATTGTAATTATCATCAATACTCCCCAACACAAATAACTATGTTCAATATACAATTATTACCTGAATATCCTAGTGCTTTGAAGTAGCAATCTTTTCCATTTTGATGTCGAGTGCCATTCAGTGAAACCCAAAAATGACAAAAACAAATGAACAAGTTTAATATTAAGAAAGTAATCACATTGAACCACGTAATATAGTAAATATTATTATTACTTTCCAACACAAATAACTATGTTCAATCTGCAATTATTACCTGAATATCCTAGTGCTTTGAAGTAGCAATCTTTTCCATTTTGATATCGAGTGCCATTCAGTGAAACCAAATAATGACAAAAACAAATAAACAAATTTAATATCCCAAAAGTAATCACATTGAACCACGTAATATAGTAAATATTATTATTACTTTCCAACACAAATAACTATGTTCATTCTACAATTATTACCTGAATATCCTAGTGCTTTGAAGTAGCAATCTTTTCCATTTTGATATCGAGTGCCATTCAGTGAAACCCAATAATGACAAAAACAAATAAACAAATTTAATATCACAAAAGTGATCACATTGAACCACGTAATATAGTAATTATCATTAGGCTATTCCAACACAAATATTTGTAATTGTCGTTAACAATATTACTCCCCAACAAAACAAATTATGCTCAATCTACAATAATTACCTGATTATCCTAGTGCTTTGAAGCAGCATTCTTTTCCATTTTGATATCGAGTGCCATTCAGTGAAACCCAATAATGACAAAAACTGTTGAACTTGATCTGTCGAAGCTGTTACTATCAGCTTCGCCAGCTCCGAGTAGTTTCTCGCTCTCTTTCTCATGACGCACTAGTGGTTCTTGTGCATGCCTTCGTTACTAGTCGAATTGACCACTGTTGCTCGATCCTCGTTGGCCTCCCTCTTGGGGTTCTGGGGCGACTAGATCGAGTTCTGCGCTCAGCTGCTCGGCTTATTGGGCGAATTCCCAAATTCGGCTCTGTCTCTGCCTACATGCGCGATGTGTTACACTGGCTGCCTGTGGCCCAACGGATATCATACCGTATTGCTTCTTTGGTTTCACGCAGCATCCTTGGCTGTGCTCCATCTTACCTGCGCAACCTCTGCCGCCCAGTGTCCGACGTTGTAGCGCGTCGGGCGCTTCGCTCTGCGACGACGGGGCAACTCCTAGTTCCGCGGGCTCACTTGACTGCTAGGCAGCGCCGAGCTTTCTCGGTTGCAGGCCCCTCCATCTGGAATGACCTGCCATCGGAGCTGCGCTTGCTACCTTTGATCAGTCAAACTAGGTTTTATAAATCACTTAAGTCTTTTTACTTTTGCCGTGGCTGGGCTGGGAGCGCCTCTGAGTAGATTTCTTGAAGGGGCGCTATATAAATTTCCAGAATGAATGAATGAATGAAAAACAAATGGACAAATTTAATATCACAAAAGAAATCACATTGAACCACGTAATATAGTAAATATTATTATTACTTTCCAACACAAATAACTATGTTCAATCTACAATTACTACTACTACTACTACGACTACAACATTTAATTTACTATTCCTCTATTTCACAAACTCGTTGTCACAAACGCAAAAGATTACAAAGTCAACAGTTTAGATATCGATTAGACAAAAATAATAGTCAAATTGATAAGAGGGTTAGGGATGTATTAATGACTGAGACATATTGCTAAAGAAAATGAAAATTACCTGAATATCCTAGTGCTTTGAAGTAGCAATCTTTTCCATTTTGATATCGAGTGCCATTCAGTGAAACCCAATAATGACAAAAACAAATGGACAAATTTAATATAAAAAAAGTAATCACATTGAACCACGTAATATAGTAATTATCATCATTCCAACACAAATAACTGTAATTGTCGTTATCATTATTATTCACCAGCAAAAAACAAAATTAAGTTCAATCTACAAAAATTACGTGAATATCCTAGTACTTTGAAGTAGCAATCTTTTCCATTTTGATATCGAGTGCCATTCAGTGAAACCCAATAATGACAGAAACAAATGGACAAGTTTAATATCACAAAAGTAATCACATTGAACCACGTAGTATTGTAATTATCATCAATACTCCCCAACACAAATAACTATGTTCAATATACAATTATTACCTGAATATCCTAGTGCTTTGAAGTAGCAATCTTTTCCATTTTGATGTCGAGTGCCATTCAGTGAAACCCAAAAATGACAAAAACAAATGAACAAGTTTAATATTAAGAAAGTAATCACATTGAACCACGTAATATAGTAAATATTATAATTACTATCCAACACAAATATCTATGTTCAATTTACAATTATTACCTGAATATCCTTGTGCTTTGAAGTAGCAATCTTTACCATTTTGATATCGAGTGCCATTCAGTGAAACCCAATTATGACAAAAACAAATAAACAAATTTAATATCACAAAAGTGATCACATTGAACCACGTAATATAGTAATTATCATTAGGCTATTCCAACACAAATATCTGTAATTGTCGTTATCATTATTACTCCCCAACAAAACAAATTATGCTCAATCTACAATAATTACCTGATTATCCTAGTGCTTTGAAGCAGCATTCTTTTCCATTTTGATATCGAGTGCCATTCAGTGAAACCCAATAATGACAAAAACAAATGGACAAATTTAATATCACAAAAGTAATCACATTGAACCACGTAATATAGTAAATATTATTATTACTTTCCAACACAAATAACTATGTTGAATCTTCAATTACTACTACTACGACTACAACTATTCCTCTATTTCACAAACTCGTTGACACAAATGCAAAAAGATTACAAAGTCAACAGTTTAGATATCGATTAGACAAAAATAGTAGTCAAATTGATAAGAGGGTTAGGGATGTATCAATGACTGAGACCTATTGCGAAAGAAAATGAAAATTACCTGAATATCCTAGTGCTGTGAAGTAACAATCTTTTCCATTTTGATATCGAGTGCCATTCAGTGAAACCCAATAATGACAAAAAAAATGGACAAGTTTCATATCAAAAAAGTAATCACATTGAACCACGTAATATTGTAATTATCATCAATACTCCCCACACAAATAACTATGTTCAAGCTACAAATATTACCTGAATATCCTAGTGCTTTGAAGTAGCAATCTTTTCCATTTTGATATCGAGTGCCATTCAGTGAAACCCAATAATGACAAAAACAAATGGACAAGTTTAATATCACAAAAGTAATCACATTGAACCACGTAATATTGTAATTATCATCAATACTCCCCAACACAAATAACTATGTTCAATCTACAAATATTACCTGAATATCCTAGTGCTTTGAAGTAGCAATCTTTTCCATTTTGACATCGAGTGCCATTCAGTGAAACCCAGTAATGAGAAAAACAAATAAACAAATTTAATATCACAAAAGTAGTCACATTGAACAACGTAATACAGTAATTATCATTATTACTCCCCAACACAAAAAACTATGTTCAATCTACAATTATTACCTGAATATCCTAGTGATTTGAAGTAGCAATCTTTTCCATTTTGATATCGAGTGCCATTCAGTGAAACCCAATAATTGCAAAAACAAATAAACAAATTTAATATCACAAAAGTGATCACATTGAACCACGTAATATAGTAATTATCATTAGGCTATTCCAACACAAATATCTGTAATTGTCGTTATCATTATTACTCCCCAACAAAACAAATTATGCTCAATCTACAAAAATTACCTGATTATCCTAGTGCTTTAAGCAGCATTCTTTTCCATTTTGATATCGAGTGCCATTCAGTGAAACCCAATAATGACAATAACAAATGGACAAATTTAATATCACAAAAGTAATCACATTGAACCACGTAATATAGTAAATATTATTATTACTTTCCAACACAAATAACTATGTTCAATCTACAATTACTACTACTACTACTACGACTACAACTATTCCTCTATATCACAAACACGTTGACACAAATGCAAAAAGATTACAAAGTCAACAGTTTAGATATCGATTAGACAAAAATAGTAGTCAAATTGATAAGAGGGTTAGGAATGTATCAATGACTGAGACCTATTGCTAAAGAATATGAAAATTACCTGAATATCCTAGTGCTTTGAAGTAACAATCTTTTCCATTTTGATATCGAGTGCCATTCAGTGAAACCCAATAATGACAAAAACAAATGGACAAGTTTAATATACAATAAAATGTAATCACATTGAACCACGTAATATAGTAATTATCATTATTACTCCCCAACACAAATAACTATGTTCAATCTACAATTATTACCTGAATATCCTAGTGCTTTGAAGTAGCAATCTTTTCCATTTTGATATCGAGTGCCATTCAGTGAAACCCAATAATGACAAAAACAAATGGACAAGTTTAATATCACAAAAGTAATCACATTGAACCACGTAATATAGTAATTATCATTATTACTCCCAACACAATTAACTATGTTCAATCTACAATTATTACCTGAATATCCTAGTGCTTTGAAGTAGCAATCTTTTCCATTTTGATATCGAGTGCAATTCAGTGAAACCCAATAATGACAAAAACAAATGGACAAATTTAATATCACAAAAGAAATCACATTGAACCACGTAATATAGTAAATATTATTATTACTTTCGAACACAAATAACTATGTTCAATCTACAATTACTACTACTACTACTACGACTACAACTATTCCTCTATTTCACAAACTCGTTGTCACAAACGCAAAAAGATTACAAAGTCAACAGTTTAGATATCGATTAGACAAAAATAGTAGTCAAATTGATAACAGGGTTAGGAATGTATTAATGGCTGAGACCAATTGCTAAAGAAAATGAAAATTACCTGAATATCCTAGTGCTTTGAACTAGCAATCTTTTCCATTTTGATATCGAGTGCCATTCAGTGAAACCCAATAATGACAAAAACAAATGGACAAATTTAATATAAAAAAAGTAATCACATTGAACCACGTAATATAGTAATTATCATCATTCCAACACAAATAACTGTAATTGTCGTTATCATTATTATTCACCAGCAAAAAACAAAATTAAGTTCAATCTACAATAATTACCTGAATATCCTAGTGCTTTGAAGTAGCAATCTTTTCCATTTTGATATCGAGTGCCATTCAGTGAAACCCAATAATGACAAAAACAAATAAACAAATTTAATATCCCAAAAGTAATCACATTGAACCACGTAATATAGTAAATATTATTATTACTTTCCAACACAAATAACTATGTTCATTCTACAATTATTACCTGAATATCCTAGTGCTTTGAAGTAGCAATCTTTTTCATTTTGATATCGAGTGCCATTCAGTGAAACCCAATAATGACAAAAACAAATAAACAAATTTAATATCACAAAAGTGATCACATTGAACCACGTAATATAGTAATTATCATTAGGCTATTCCAACACAAATATTTGTAATTGTCGTTAACATTATTACTCCCCAACAAAACAAATTATGCTCAATCTACAATAATTACCTGATTATCCTAGTGCTTTGAAGCAGCATTCTTTTCCATTTTGATATCGAGTGCAATTCAGTGAAACCCAATAATGACAAAAACAAATGGACAAATTTAATATCAAAAAGGTAATCACATTGAACCACGTAATATAGTAAATATTATTATTACTTTCCAACACAAATAACTATGTTGAATCTACAATTACTACTACTACTACTACGACTACAACTATTCCTCTATTTCACAAACTCGTTGACACAAATGCAAAAAGATTACAAAGTCAACAGTTTAGATATCGATTAGACAAAAATAGTAGTCAAATTGATTAGAGGGTTAGGGATGTATCAATGACTGAGACCAATTGCTAAAGAAAATGAAAATTACCTGAATATCCTAGTGCTTTGAACTAGCAATCTTTTCCATTTTGATATCGGGTGCCATTCAGTGAAGCCCAATAATGACGAAAACAAATGGACAAATTTAATATCACAAAAGTAATCACATTGAACCACGTAATACAGTAATTATCTTTATTACTCCCAACACAAAAAACTATGTTCGTTCTACAATTATTACCTGAATATCCTAGTGCTTTGAAGTAGCAATCTTTTCCATTTTGATATCGGGTGCCATTCAGTGAAGCCCAATAATGACAAAAACAAATGGACAACTTTAATATACAAAATGTAATCACATTGAACCACGTAATATAGTAATTATCATTATTACTCCCAACACAATTAACTATGTTCAATCTACAATTATTATTACCTGAATATCCTAGTGCTTTGAAGTAGCAATCTTTTCCATTTTGATATCCAGTGCCATTAAGTGAAACCCAATAATGACAAAAACAAATGGACAAATTTAATATCACAAAAGAAATCACATTGAACCACGTATTATAGTAAATATTATTATTACTTTCGAACACAAAAAACTATGTTCAATCTACAATTATTACCTGAATATCCTAGTGCTTTGAAGTAGCAATCTTTTCCATTTTGATATCGGGTGCCATTCAGTGAAGCCCAATAATGACAAAAACAAATGGACAACTTTAATATACAAAATGTAATCACATTGAACCACGTAATATAGTAATTATCATTATTACTCCCAACACAATTAACTATGTTCAATCTACAATTATTATTACCTGAATATCCTAGTGCTTTGAAGTAGCAATCTTTTCCATTTTGATATCGAGTGCCATTCAGTGAAACCCAATAATGACAAAAACAAATGGACAAATTTAATATCACAAAAGAAATCATATTGAACCACGTAATATAGTAAATATTATTATTACTTTCCAACACAAATAACTATGTTCAATCTACAATTACTACTACTACTACTACGACTACAACTATTCCTCTATTTCACAAACTCGTTGTCACAAACGCAAAAAGATTACAAAGTCAACAGTTTAGATATCGATTAGACAAAAATAGTAGTCAAATTGATAACAGGGTTAGGAATGTATTAATGGCTGAGACCAATTGCTAAAGAAAATGAAAATTACCTGAATATCCTAGTGCTTTGAACTAGCAATCTTTTCCATTTTGATATCGAGTGCCATTCAGTGAAACCCAATAATGACAAAAACAAATGGACAAATTTAATATAAAAAAAGTAATCACATTGAACCACGTAATATAGTAATTATCATCATTCCAACACAAATAACTGTAATTGTCGTTATCATTATTATTCACCAGCAAAAAAAACCAAAATAAAGTTCAATCTACAATAATTACCTGAATATCCTAGTGCTTTGAAGTAGCAATCTTTTCCATTTTGATATCGAGTGCCATTCAGTGAAACCCAATAATGACAAAAACAAATGGACAAGTTTAATGTAACAACAGTAATCACATTGAACCACGTAGTATTGTAATTATCATCAATACTCCCCAACACAAATAACTATGTTCAATATACAATTATTACCTGAATATCCTAGTGCTTTGAAGTAGCAATCTTTTCCATTTTGATGTCGAGTGCCATTCAGTGAAACCCAAAAATGACAAAAACAAATGAACAAGTTTAATATTAAGAAAGTAATCACATTGAACCACGTAATATAGTAAATATTATTATTACTTTCCAACACAAATAACTATGTTCAATCTGCAATTATTACCTGAATATCCTAGTGCTTTGAAGTAGCAATCTTTTCCATTTTGATATCGAGTGCCATTCAGTGAAACCAAATAATGACAAAAACAAATAAACAAATTTAATATCCCAAAAGTAATCACATTGAACCACGTAATATAGTAAATATTATTATTACTTTCCAACACAAATAACTATGTTCATTCTACAATTATTACCTGAATATCCTAGTGCTTTGAAGTAGCAATCTTTTCCATTTTGATATCGAGTGCCATTCAGTGAAACCCAATAATGACAAAAACAAATAAACAAATTTAATATCACAAAAGTGATCACATTGAACCACGTAATATAGTAATTATCATTAGGCTATTCCAACACAAATATTTGTAATTGTCGTTAACAATATTACTCCCCAACAAAACAAATTATGCTCAATCTACAATAATTACCTGATTATCCTAGTGCTTTGAAGCAGCATTCTTTTCCATTTTGATATCGAGTGCCATTCAGTGAAACCCAATAATGACAAAAACTGTTGAACTTGATCTGTCGAAGCTGTTACTATCAGCTTCGCCAGCTCCGAGTAGTTTCTCGCTCTCTTTCTCATGACGCACTAGTGGTTCTTGTGCATGCCTTCGTTACTAGTCGAATTGACCACTGTTGCTCGATCCTCGTTGGCCTCCCTCTTGGGGTTCTGGGGCGACTAGATCGAGTTCTGCGCTCAGCTGCTCGGCTTATTGGGCGAATTCCCAAATTCGGCTCTGTCTCTGCCTACATGCGCGATGTGTTACACTGGCTGCCTGTGGCCCAACGGATATCATACCGTATTGCTTCTTTGGTTTCACGCAGCATCCTTGGCTGTGCTCCATCTTACCTGCGCAACCTCTGCCGCCCAGTGTCCGACGTTGTAGCGCGTCGGGCGCTTCGCTCTGCGACGACGGGGCAACTCCTAGTTCCGCGGGCTCGCTTGACTGCTAGGCAGCGCCGAGCTTTCTCGGTTGCAGGCCCCTCCATCTGGAATGACCTGCCATCGGAGCTGCGCTTGCTACCTTTGATCAGTCAAACTAGGTTTTATAAATCACTTAAGTCTTTTACTTTTGCCGTGGCTGGGCTGGGAGCGCCTCTGAGTAGATTTCTTGAAGGGGCGCTATATAAATTTCCAGAATGAATGAATGAATGAATGAAAAACAAATGGACAAATTTAATATCAAAAAGGTAATCACATTGAACCACGTAATATAGTAAATATTATTATTACTTTCCAACACAAATAACTATGTTGAATCTACAATTACTACTACTACTACTACGACTACAACTATTCCTCTATTTCACAAACTCGTTGACACAAATGCAAAAAGATTACAAAGTCAACAGTTTAGATATCGATTACACAAAAATAGTAGTCAAATTGATTAGAGGGTTAGGGATGTATCAATGACTGAGACCAATTGCTAAAGAAAATGAAAATTACCTGAATATCCTAGTGCTTTGAACTAGCAATCTTTTCCATTTTGATATCGGGTGCCATTCAGTGAAGCCCAATAATGACGAAAACAAATGGACAAATTTAATATCACAAAAGTAATCACATTGAACCACGTAATACAGTAATTATCCTTATTACTCCCAACACAAAAAACTATGTTCAATCTACAATTATTACCTGAATATCCTAGTGCTTTGAAGTAGCAATCTTTTCCATTTTGATATCGGGTGCCATTCAGTGAAGCCCAATAATGACAAAAACAAATGGACAACTTTAATTTACAAAATGTAATCACATTGAACCACGTAATATAGTAATTATCATTATTACTCCCAACACAATTAACTATGTTCAATCTACAATTATTATTACCTGAATATCCTAGTGCTTTGAAGTAGCAATCTTTTCCATTTTGATATCCAGTGCCATTAAGTGAAACCCAATAATGAGAAAAACAAATGGACAAATTTAATATCACAAAAGTAATCACATTGAACCACGTAATATTGTAATTATCATCAATACTCCCCAACACAAATAACTATGTACAATCTACAATTATTACCTGAATTTCCTAGTGCTTTGAAGTAGCAATCTTTTCCATTTTGATATCGAGTGCCATTCAGTTAAACCCAATAATGACTAAAAACAAATGGACACGTTTAATATCACAAAAGTAATCACATTGAACCACGTAATACAGTAATTATCCTTATTACTCCCAACACAAAAAACTATGTTCAATCTACAATAATTACCTGAATATCCTAGTGCTTTGAAGTAGCAATCTTTTCCATTTTGATATCGAGTGCCATTCAGTTAAACCCAATAATGACTAAAAACAAATGGACAAGTTTAATATCAACAGAGTAATCACATTGAACCGCGTAAATGTCATCACCATTATTACTCCCAACAAAAATAATTATGTTCAATCTAGAATTATCACCCGAATATCCTAGTGCACTGCAGTAGCAATCTTTTTCCACAGTGAAATCGAAAGCCACTCAGTGAAACCCAGTAATGACTTACAGAAACGTCCAAAACATGGAGGCCTACATCAACCGAAGCCAATGATATCATTTGAGGCCACGGCCGGCTGTCCACCGCCGACCTTTCCACCTACGAACTACGGCCTATCCTCCTTAAGCCCGGTCACCAGCGAGGAACTGCGCCGGATTATACTAACATCGGCACCGAAGACCTGCAAACTGGACCCACTCCCATCGTTCCTCCTCCAGGAGAGCATCGACACCCTTTTGCCTTTCTTGACGGTACTGTGTAATCGCTCCCTTCAGGAGGGAGTACTTCCTGTGACCCAGAAGAGATCCATTCTCATTCCGGTGATAAAGGCTGACGGTCTTGATAATGCTGAGCCAACGAATTATAGGCCTATAGCAAATGTTACATTTTTGTCTAAGATAATTGAGAAGATTGTTGCTTCACAGCTTATGCACTATCTTGACAAAAATGACCTTCTTCCTACTTTTCAGTCAGGTTTCCGCAAGGGCCATTCGACAGAAACTTTGCTCATCCGCCTCCTCTCTGACATTTATGGGGCCATTGACAGATCCCAGGTCACCCTCCTTGCACTGTTTGACGTAAGCGCTGCATTTGACACTGTCGATCACGACGTTCTCTTGCAGCGCTTATCGATTTCCTTTGGTCTCTCTGGTAACATCCTTGACTGGCTTACTTCCTACTTGCAAGACCGCTCCTTCATGGTGGCCCATGGGTCCACGAGGTCCCTCTGGGTCCCTGCTCCAGTTGGGTTGCCCCAGGGCTCTGTCCTTGGCCCTCTCCTTTACATAATTTACACTGCTGATTTGGGGTCCATTCTGGCCGCTGCATCTGTTCTGGGTCAGTCCTACGCAGACGACCTGCAAGCCTATATTCACTGTCTTGCGACCCAGGCCGATGCGGCAGTTGGAACAATGAGCCGGGCTATGGAGACCCTGCAGTCCTGGATGTCCTCAAACCGCTTGCGGCTGAACCCGACTAAGACTCAGCTTATTTGGCTTGGCACACCCCAGCAGCTTTCTAAAATAGACCTAACCTCACTTGCCTTGAAATACCCCAACTTCACCTTCTCAACCTCAGTTCGTGACCTGGGAGTCACCCTAGACCAGGAACTCACATTTACGCGTCACATAAATCTTCTCTGCCGCAGCTGTTACTATCAGCTTCGACAGCTCAAGGTAATCTCCCGCTCTCTGTCTCCTAGCGCAGCGTCGACGCTTGTCCATGCTTTTGTAGTCTCACGGCTCGACTACTGTAGCGCCATTTATGATGGACTTCCCGCCTGCCGGACCGGGTCCCTGAATAGGGTCCTGCGCACTGCCGCCCGCCTTGTTGGCCGCATTCTGAGGTTTGGGCGGGTTTCTGAATACATGAGGGACGTGCTCCACTGGCTTCCTTACCCACAGCGTATTGTGTATCGAATCTCTGTCTTGGTCCGGCGCTGTATTGAGGGTCTAGCCCCTCAGTATTTGCGGGAGCTCTGCTGCTCCACCACATGCGTCCAGCGTCGTTGCTTTCTCCGCTCGGCTGCACAGGCTGAGCTCATTGTTCCTCGTTCGCGGACTGCTCTCAGGCAGCGTCGCGCCTTCTCCGTGGCGGGCCCTTCAACCTGGAATGGGCTCCCTACCATGCTTCGTCTGACACCTGCTGGTCACTCTGCCTCATTTCTCAGTTCTCTTAAGACTGTCCTGTTCGACCGGGGTTGGGCTGGGAGCGCTTCTGAGTAGGCATCCTTGAAGGGGCGCTATATAAATTTTCTGAAATAAATAAATAAATAAATAAATTTGAATGATATCTACTGAAACTTAATAAAACCCACGATATCTCATTAAAATCGTGACTAAAAGTGAGTTTCATCGTATTACCAATTGGTTTCAATTTACCAATTAAAGCAGGGAGGAAGACAAAGCGGCCACAGAGACTGAGACAATAGGCCCAAATTTAGGGTTCCAGTTATGCAGGAACTGTAAAATGGTCAAGGTTTCTAATCTAACCTCTGGAGTGCGGTTAAAATGGACAAGTTTAATATCAAAAGAGTAATCACAAGAAATAGAGACAGGCAGCCCTCAGACACGAGAAATGAAGGAAGCAATGCGGCAGAGAGACTTGAAACATCAAAAGGCCTGCGTCTCATCCTACATTGTCCAACTTAGCATCTTGCAAATAGTCCGAAGATTTAATCAGCAACCAATAGTGGGGCGCGGTGGTGTAGGGGTATGTTCGGTGCCTTGCAGCCGGAGGGTTGCGGGTTTGAATCCACCTCAAGCCGCCGCGTAGGAAGTCCTTCACTCACAATTGCTCATGCGCTTTGGCGTGAAACTCCGATTCAGTGTCCACGCTGTAGTCGGGAGCGCCTCTGAGTAGAAATCTTGAAGGGGCGCTATAACAAGTGCTCATACATACATACATGCATACAATCTATCGAAATTGTCGCAAACCTTCATAACAAATCAGACTAACGGAACTGTCCACAACTGGATCGTCGTAGTCGCTCCTGTCCGGAATTGTGATCCTTCGAGTGAAGAGCTTCATTCTGCCGATAAAACAATACCAATTTCCTTTTGCATTGCAACACAGTTGAGACGGTGTTTTATTGTATATAATTATGTTAGAAAGCATCTTGAATTCAGATTTAAAAATATTAGACCTACGTTTTAGCTACCGGATGGCAGAACAAAGGTTGTGTGCATTATATCGCAGCCGATCGAGTCGATCGATCGAGTCGATCATAAACTCGGCCAAGTCGAGTCGATCGAAAAATCGTCGACTCGATCGACTCGCCGATCGAGTCGATCGTAAACTCGGCCAAGTCGAGTCGATCGTTGTTTCCTCGACTCGACTCGACTCTGAAACATTTTACTTACCATTTCTTCACAAAATGACAGACCTTATGACATAATGACGTAATTCTGCGTGAACACACAACTAGCCTACTGTATGAACCTAATATGAAGTTCAGTGCAAATAATAAACCTCTTGGCGCTTTCTTATTAGTGTAAGTTATAGAGATACGGGTAGCCTACTTTCTTTCACAGTTTAACTATAATAGATAGATATCACACGTCCTCTACTGCCGTCTTATTTGTTGAGCTGGTACTAATTTATGTACCGTATAGGAGATTCCATTGTAGCCTAGCTGCCTAGCTGATCAAGTCGACAGATTTAGCTAGGCTTAATCCTTACAAGTCAACCACAGGCAGACACGATGTCTTTATAACACCTGAACTGTAACAGTTTACCAGTTCAATTACAGTTGACGCTTTGTACATTAGACACCAGAGCTATAGAAGTTTGAACTCGAATTACAGTTGTTAATAGAACTGTTATAAGCATTGACAGTTTGAGGAAGAGCGTGCAATTTAAATACATGAATAATTTAGATACTGGATTATAAGAGTGCAACAGTCGTCAGGAATTTTGGCCAAGAGACTACAGTCCAAGTCGACGAAGTCGATCGAGTCGATCGTCGTCCCAGCCAAGTCGATCGAGTCGTCAAAAGGTCGGCGAGTCGACGAAGTCGATCGAGTCGATCGTCGGCCGAGCCAAGTCGATCGTATACACTCGACTCGATCGACTGCGGGGTATAGTGTGCATGAATCGTCCCATCTATATCCTGCCAGCATTTCCGTGGGCATTAGATGGGATCCATTCTATTCTATTCTATTCTATTCTATTCTATTCTATTTACGGACTTATAAAGCACCTCTCACAGTACAACCTAATCAGAGGCGCTTCCAGTGCGAAGGGCCCCTCGAAAAAAGAAAAGGCTTAAGAGAACGAGCAGAAACAGTAGTGCCCCCAGATAACATCACAGTGGTCTGAATAGGGGTCCCATATGGAACTCTTTGTCTTACATGAGCTGCTTGTGCGTATGCTGGCAGGGTTTCCTTATCCTGATACGAATACGTTGCATCATTTCTATAGATGTCGGAAGTTTTGATCATCAACCAACAGAGCGTTGGATTCGTAGCAAACTTATCTGCTTCCACGAGAGTAAGTGAAATGGATGGCCTTAGTCGCTCAAGCTGTCTGGAATTGTGATCCTTTGAAGGAATATGTTTGCATGCTGCATGCATGTATAAACTTATCTGCATGTATGCATGTATTATATATACATTTATGTATGAATTAAAGTATGTATGTAGCCTACTATACAATATAGAATATACATGTATCCATGTGTATGTATGTATGTATGTAGGCCTATGTATGTAGGTAGGGATTATCGACTATTTTCATAACGCCTTTAAATAATCACACAAGGGCGCTAACATAGATCTACAGACGTGCAGGATAGATGGAGAATGTTTCACGACCTATGTAAATGAGAATAGTACAGATTTTTAATGGAAGACTGCTCCAGAACAGCCTTCAAAATCTGCAAAGACATTTCCTGCTTGCGTTGAAATAGGTAGGCCTAAATAAGAAAGACCAAGTGATTCTGCCGCTGCGGCATCCTGAGATTTAAAGTAACACTTTTCTTTAGGCCTACACTAACTTACTTAGGCCTACATAGGCTACTTCCATTCGTTCCTTCATTGTGTAAAATCCTATAGAACCCCTCAAGCAGTGGAGGCGCCAGGATTTCAGGTCTGGGGGTTAAAGCTCCAAGCGGACCAAGCCCTTCCCTTTTGTCCCCTCCTCCCTGTGATTTGCAGTGATTTTCCACTTTGGGGGGCTGAGCCGCAGTTAGGGGGCTAAGCCCCCTTATCCTCTGGCTCCGCCACTGCCCTCAAGGATGAAAACTACCTGGCCATACCTTACTTGGCTACTCTGTATACCTTACCTTAACTTACATATCCTCACCTCTAAAATGTTGTTTTTCAACTTGCCTTGTCCAATTTTCCCTAACTTTACATGCATTAGACTTCTCAAAATCTGCTACTAAGTCTTGATGCAAAGACTAGCCTAACTATGGAGCGAAACGGAGCAAGCCAAAGATTGAAGAAACGATGGTACTTGTCGGTTTTACGACCACCAAAATTCTTCATATATTACTTCATTTTAAAATTATTCTACGTTATTTTAATTCTATGTTACGTCAGAACTTATCTATTACGTCATAAACCTGAACGTTTCGTCATTAGAAAACATGGACGACACTAACCCTTATAACTCTGCTCCCCTAACCGACCCTCACGGCGCGAAACAACGAGGCATAACCTCAACGTAACTGATATGTACTATAAAACTTGAAGTCGTGAGGGTCGGTTAGGGTCTAAAATGTTGGGTTAGTGTCGTCATTAGAAGACAGATAGGCCTATTAACTGCGCGAACACATTCCTGTAAGCCTACAGGGGTCTCGTGTAGTTATAATTAAAAGATCTATTTTGGTGGTCGTAAAACCGACAAGTAGGCCTAGGCCTACCGAAACGATTACGCTAACTTCTCGTTTCAGTTTAAATTCATTGTTACCTGTTCGACTGCGGACGAGATTCATCTTCTTCTTTCAACTGGTTCTAGCAGCACAAACGCTGAAATTTTCGACACAGAAATCTTCAAGAGCGATTTTCTTATGGACAACAAAAATTTGCTGTCAGTGACGAACTATTTTGTCAAATATCGCTTCGTTAGCAGTCTTCGACAGAAATCGCCATCGAAGAAGCGTTCGAAGTCATTCGTAGTCAAAGAAATTCGAAAGAATCGTAGCTTTATAATAGCCTAAAATATAAAATTGAAATTCGATAATAGTTCTTGTAAGACCGTTTGACGCGCTATGGCAACTTGCAGTGAGACATGCGCAATGTAACTATTTCAATATGACGTAATAATAAATTTAGATTACGTCACGTTCGCATCATAGGTCTATAGATAGGCTTTACGTCATAATAAAATCGAAAATTATAGCGAACTGTCTTGTAATAATAGTACCAAAGCAGTGGCATAGGTCTATAGATAGGCTTTACGTCATAATAAAATCGAAAATTATAGCGAACTGTCTTGTAATAATAGTACCAAAGCAGTGGCGTAACGAAGGGTCTCAGACTCTCAGCGCCCAGGGGCAGATGACTGCGCCACCTTTTAATTTTCTGGTTGACTTTTAATCGTTCTTGTCATGGTACTGTGTAGCCTATCGCCGAAAGCTAATTTTGCGCCCCTCTGGTGCTGCGCCCGGGGGGGGCCCCTTCGTTACCCACTGTACCCCCCTTCGTTATGCCACTGTACCAAAGTAAGTAAGTATAGCCTTTATTGCAAACGCACAATGGGAAATCGAAATAGAATGTAAACGAACACATAGAAGTAATAATAATGTAAAAGTAATAATAATGAATAGTAAAGTTCTAAAACATGTCTAACTCAGTGATCTCTTTCAACCCTAGCTGATATTTCGAAGCTTCAGTCTATTCTCAATGCCGCGGCCCTTCATACTGCAGGTAATCCCAGGTTTGGCCACATACATGTAGCAACCTTTATGCAGGATACTTTCACTCGTTTCTCAACAAGCAGCGTATTCAGCTTAAAATTCTGACCCTTACGCGTAATTGTTTAATCTGCTCTGCTCCTTCATAAATTAGGGACCGTGAAATTATTTTAGTCTCCTCGGTCCCTGGTGGTGGCGCACTTCAGTCGGTTACCTGTGGACTTCTGACTGTCCCTCGTAAGCGTATTGCTACAGCTCAGCCCAGAAGCTTCGCCCGTGTTGACCAACCAGCTGGAATTGTCATTCTCGAGAGCTGCGGCTTGAGCTCCTCAGTTTGTCCCTTCCACAGTTTCGCAAGCGCCTGAAGTCTGTATTATTCAACAGTAATTTCACTGGTTCAGGTTAGGAGTGCCATTGATGAGTTTATTGAAGTGGTGTTTTATATATGTCAGATTGCTCCTACAAATCTTTGGATTTCTTCAGCATCCACAAAAACTAAATCGCATTGGCTCATTGGAGCTCAGTTAAATCATGTTTATGAAGAACTTTGGTAGGATCTGTAGTTAGAGAGCTTTGTTGATTCAACAGTACGTGGTTACCATATTCTCCATGACAATATCTGTGAATGAGACTCCACTGATCATGGTTATTGGGAAGAAATATAGGAAAGAGATATATGGAAGAGACTGCCAGTGAACATCCTTCCCTACACAAGCATTATTTGACCACAATGAGCTCGTTGCTGGGTGAACTTGTGCATCATTTTTTCAGAAGAGAATGTCTCAGAGAGGCACTTTAAACGTACAGATGCATACATACATGATTGGATGAGGAAAACAATTGATTATAAGCACAAACAAGGCGGCCAAAGTTGTAAAATATTTTAATAGTTCAACATTGACTAACAGCAAAACTATGTTTACATCCTACATCCTATCACTAATTTACTTTTTGAACAAACTGTGGTTTAAACATGAGAACATTCATACACTTCACGCAATAACCAGTAAACCTCAAAAAATTTTAATTTATTTAATTTATATTTATTTCTCAATAATATCATTAATATCAATATAACTGCAATTATTTTAGCTTTGTCACAACACTAATTATTATTTTAAATTATTTTACATATTATTAATATTAATATTTCTACAATTATTTCATTTTGTCATGACAATAGTTATTATTTTTAATTATTCCATATCAATCCATATTAATGATCATAGCAGTGTCATGAGTAGCCTATTCAAAACATGACCACAAATAACAGTAAATGAGAATTTTCCTTAATTTTCCACTGAGAGCTAAACCCACGTCAACCTCCAAATACTATCAGCTCACCCACTATGCCGAAATCGTGTGATTCGTGTTTCCTAAGAATGGAGTAAAACCACCAAATCATTACACATGGAATTATCCTAGGTTACATGTCTACAACATAAAGCAAGGGTGAATCCAAGCGGAAGCAATCCCCCCATAATCACCCTGTCCGAGTCTGAAGCCATTCAGGTGGCCCCAAAAAACCGGTTAGAGTGATGGTTGTCTACTATGCTTGTCAACCACAAAAGTTGTCAACAATAAGAAAAACGTATAAAAAACCCGGATAACAAAGCAGTTCGTTAAAAAAATCAAAGAAACTCAAAATGCATGCTCAAGAAATAAATATCGTCCGGTTACATACAATATGTAAATCAAGTGTTCAAAGACAAGTCAGCATTAATATATAGTCCAGGTACAAAAAAGTTAGCAAGATTAGGAGCATTTTCAGCAGGTACTGCTAATTTAATGTTACAATAACAAAGTTATTTAGCTCCACAACTGAAACCACTTCAAAAGCACAGCATGATCTATTATTTTCACAAAGTTGTCATAAAGAAATGTATCCTAGGTAGAAATCTTTCTCAAGAAAAGGTGGACAAAAAGGATGAGTTAAGACAATTCTTTAATCATGGTTTAACTATGGAAACTGGAAAAAAAAACGGCAGAATAAACTCACTCAGACTAGCGAATAAACCGATAAAATTCTATACATGAGCACGAGAACTTCGACGACAGATTACGCAAACTCACTTAGAGAAAAGCCTCTTAGATTCAGCACTGCCTTAAAATGAAGTACAGCTCGATGACAAAATGCAAACACGACTAAATCAGCTGCACATACCATATGACGGTGACTAATCCGTTTGATTTAATACTCAACAATGAAACTTTACACCTTTCATACGTCGTGAAAAGAGTGCGTTGGTGGAAGCGGGCTGCTACTATAGTTGCCAGCGCTTCTCAGAAGATAGGAATGTAGCTGTCAATTTTGGCTCGATGTCTCTGCGCAACGCATTCGGCGATCCAGATGATGTTGCGGTTCTCCTGTTCCTTGAGCTTAACGTAGGCGTAGAAGATGCCAAAGTGGAACTGGTCCAAGAACGCCTTCTTCATCAGCATGACCTGCAAATCACATACTTGTTTGTATACTTAATAATGCAATAATAATAATAATAATAATAATAATAATGTGGATTTTTCTTTATTGAAGCGCCTGACATACGGCATGTAAACCAGGCCGTGCGTGTACATTTACATGTTATGCAATTTAAATCTTAACTACTAACAGAACAGACAGCCTGCAATACACGGCGCTGACAGCAGCCTACAAAGCATATCCGCCCTACGGAGCTCGAAATTCGGTACCTCTCGCTCTCCATGCCAGCGTGTTATCAAATGCGCTATCTTGTTTATCTATTTGTTTGTTGCACTTACATCAGGCAGACATCCAGATTCGTTTCCATGAATCATTGGGAGACATTTATTCTAACACGGTGCCTAATCCAGGTCATGTGTAAAGGGGCCATCCATTTAGCATGTACACAGAAACCCGGAAAAATTCGCTTGTCCCCCTACGCACAATAAGCACTTTTACACCGCCCCACCTGCGTACATATGCTTGACGCATTCCACCGAATCCTACAGAACAGTCAATATTTAATCCACACAGAAACAATCAAGGATAGTTAACAGCAGTCAGGTAACGTGGTATACGAGTTACACCAAT
The DNA here is from genome assembly GCA_020284085.1 of Aporrectodea caliginosa. Lineage (NCBI taxonomy): Eukaryota > Metazoa > Annelida > Clitellata > Crassiclitellata > Lumbricidae > Aporrectodea > Aporrectodea caliginosa. The sequence continues at coordinate 1,086,249 of JACEVL010000077.1, forward strand.
CCTTCTGGTTTCCTGATTTTTACTGGGTTTTTCTTGCAGATTACAATTCTTGACCACGGTTTCAACTGAACTGACTATCAATTGTTGTGCTAGAAGCCATTAGATTACACTGGGGTAGATTACCTCGTACTCAAAGAACTTGTCCTCCAAAGTCTTCTCGCCCGGATTGTTGCTCGACTCATCAAAAAGAACTCGATATTCCTACAAAGAGAAGAAACCAATTCAATGAATGAATAATATGAGCATATAGACATCGATAAGCAAGAACTTACTAATTAGCATTAACACTATTTCAGAGCCTTTCATAAACACAACTGCATTTTAAACTGCACTCCAAATACCACCAGCTAACAAAAAAACAATCAAATAACAGGTGCATAAGGTTTACAGTTTCTGTAAACTTACTCTGTTAATATTTAAATAACGTGTGTATGGTTTACGGTCTCCACAAACTTATACTGTAATATTTAAATAACTGGTGTGTATATGGTTTAAATCCATATAAACTTACGCTGTAATATTCAGCCACAGCCCGAACTTGTTCGTAATCATCAGCCCGGGCCAAGGCCGCCAGGCCATCGGGATAGAGCTTACCACAGCGTGGATACAGCTTGGCCCGATCATCACGCGGCAACTCTGTCCCAAACGAGTTAATTGTGATAATAAATGCTCTCCGGTCAGCCTCAAACTGTTAGCCATCAATAACAGAACAAGCCACGTCCAATTCGGTTAATGAAATGCAATAAACCCAAACTACAAGAATTCGGTTTAAGAAACTTTAGACTGTTGCAGTACTTAGCAACCAAATTCAATGGACTAACAACGAAAAGTTGCTCAGTAAAAACTCACCACTATCTGCTTAAGTAAATGCACAGTAAGTCACAAAATTCCATGCAGATGCTGTAACAATACGTTGGACACTTCAGCCAATAATTTCTGACAATGTTGTTAGCCTGAATTGCTGATAATCATTATGAAATTCGTAATCTTTATTGCTGATAATAACTGAAAAATCTTAGCTTTTATGGCTGATGAAAGCTATGAAAATTGTAGCTTTATCAGAAAAATAATGAAAATAAATATCCCACAGGCTTCTTTGCTGATTGGCTACACAAATTTTAGCCTTTATCACTAAAAGAATGTAAAAACTTGTAGCCTCTATCACTGATAACTACAATAAAATCAGTCTTTATCGCTGATAACTACAATAAAATCAGTCTTTATGGCTCATAACTAGAATAAAAAGCAGTCTTTATTGCTGATAAATTGAAAACTACTTACGGCCAGAGCTTCAGACATGTAAGCTGCAGTGGTGTCCCCCAGAGTCTGACAGAAACCATAGAAGTCTTCCAAATAAGCCTGAAGAAGTAAACAAACTACAATCACAACCAAACAAGAGCAAATTTCTAAGAATATTACTGCAATCAGACATTGATAAGAGAAACTCTCATGTAGGAAATGTCATGTTCCTTCTTAACTGGGCATAGGAAGTCCCAAAGTCGAAAGTCACATGCCTAAAGCTAAAACACAATTGAAGAACTCAAACAAGAGAACATTAATCTAACCTAATGAGGAAACTGCTAAAGCACCATAATCACAGTGCATCAGGCATCAGTCAAGTGTTAGCAGTTGCATTTTCTTAGCCTCAAGTGGAAAATAAGGGTGGATGGCCAGGCCTCTCCCTTGCTGTCTGACCTTCCCACCAAACTGTGTACGGTCGGTGTACTCATTATGAACGAATTCGCAAGGGGCGCAGATATAGTTGAAAACTCAGAAAAAATTTCTTCCCTGGGGGACGAGAACCCCTGAGCTATCGACTGGCAGTCAAGCATGCTAACCACTAGACCATCACGAACCGAGAAGTGGCTAGAAAAGGAAAAACGAGGCCAAATACCTTGTAGAGTGCATTGCGGATGATCTCGATGTTCAGCTCATCAAGGTCCTGTTCTGAGATGCAGTCAATGAAATAGGAAGCTAAAATACAGTAATTGCCATCAGGTAAATCTGTTCATTAATCTGCCATCAGGTAAATCTGTCAGGTAAATCAGTAACTGCCATCAGGTAAATCTGTCAGGTAAATCAGTAACTGCCATCAGGTAAATCTGTCAGGTAAATCAGTAACTGCCATCAGGTAAATCTGTCAGGTAAATCAGTAAATGCCATTATGTAAATCTGCACACTACATCTAACCAACCAATCAACCTATCTCTCTGTCCATCTATCCATTCATCCATTTACATTTAATCCATCTATCCATCCATTTCACCCATACATTAAACAGCCATCCATACTAAAATTCTACCATCCATCCGTCTGACAATCTTTCCATTCATTCAGTTAACCACATAATTATCCATCCATTCATCCATCCACTCCATCACACATCCATCCATCAATATTTCCATTCATTCAGTTAACCAGATAATTATCTACCCTTTCATAGTTACAGTCATCAATCTCTTTACTCTTCCTTCTATCGGTCCATCCAAAATACTTATTTAAAAACTCACACATCTTGGATAAAATGCATCAACCGAATTATTCACCCAGGAAAAAATAACTTAGGAAAACCCACCTTCAAAGGAACTCAACTTTAAGAACAACCCAAAGTACAAATAATCCCACTTAATAAAACCAAATTTAACACCCAACTTAAGAAAACCCAACATTAAAGTCTGGCTTAAGAAAAAACTGATTTGGGAAAACCCAACCTGGGAAAACCCAGCTCACCAAGCGGGGTGTCGACCAGAACAGCATTATAGAGCTCAGCAGGCGTCGAAGCAATGTGCAGTGCTTCCATCTGTTCGAAAGAGCCGAGTGGATGGCATTTTGGAATCAACTCAGAGATGGCACGCTGATGCAATGTACCCGTAATCAGCAAAACGATGTTGTCAATCATGTAACTGTAACTGTAAAACAACAAATATTGTAATTATTTAACATGAACCTGAGGAAGGCAATGGGAAACCACCTCACTCATCTCATCCACAGGTGGCATAGATGGTAATCTGATCTGCCTTTGGCAGAGAACTCATCATCATCATCATAAAACCTGGTATTATTTAACATAAACCTAGCAGAATTGATATAGGTTCTGTTCAAAATTTCATACTAAAATGTTAGGCCAAAAGATCCAAAGCGATGTAACTTCTAAAGAGCAAATATGTACCCAATCTAATCTGATGACTTCTACAGGACATTATCATGAAGCACAAGCATCAGTCGCTTGTTGCCACGTGAAGAAGAGAAGTCCTTTAATTTAGCCTGTTAGTGATTTCAATTTCTTAGCCATGGCTTATGTCTCCTCTTCCCAATGACAGTGTGCGGTCAGTGCACTCATTGCAGCTGAGTTGGCTAGAGGGTGCAGGTGCAACAGAAATCACAAATTAAATTACTGCTCATTTTACAGTCGCCCCCTAGGAAGTGGAAGGCTACGTCAACCTAATTTTAGGCTAGCAGGTATCAAACCCACGTCCTTCTTATCTTCGTGCCAGCGTGTTACCATTTAACCATCTCCCTACCCAATTTACTTACTTACTTAGTCATGTCTATACCTTGGTTGCCTTGCATTCTCTTTGTAATGTATTGCTCGTTTGTATAGCACTACATTAGTTAATATTCTGTTTCAATTGCTTTTCTCGCAGAGGTTTAAAACGTGGTCTTACGTGATGTAATCAAGAAAGGTCGATAATGGGGCAACCGACTGATTCCGCAGATGCTGGAACTCGATCACAAGCTTCTCCTTCAGTTTGTCGTCGATGACCGAGACAAGAAGAGGACTGGCTTCGTTAGCCAAGAAGTTGCCATAGTCTGTTCCCTGGAGATGTAACTTTAAATCTGCAACATCGGCATCGGATTTATTATCTTTATCACCATCAGGAATTAGTTATTTTTCAGTCATTCTTATATGCCCTAAATGTCTATTTCAATTATGAAATTCATAATAATTTATTTCTTTATAATTTTACAGACATAACTTACTCATCAGTGAAGAAATACCTTACTTTAAATCTGCAACATCGGCATCTTACTAGGCATCATTGTCTTTATCACCATCATCAACTAGTTACTTTCAGTCATTCTTAGATACCCAAATTTCCACATAAATTTTGAAATTTATAATAATTAAACAACTTCCGCGAATACTTCACCCGAATAAATTTCTATGCCTTTCTTCCCTATTAAGCACCGTGGGACTGTTTTTATCTGTCTTTTACTGACGACACTAACCCTAACCCTGACCCTAACCGACTCTCACGACGTAAAGTTTTATAGTCCATGTCGGTTACATTGAGTTTATGCGTCGTTGTTACGCGTCCTGAAGGTCGGTTAGGGTTAGTGTCGTCCTAAATATACCGTAACTGGGGTCAGCCCGAATCCCCGAAACCCGAATCCCCGAAAACGATGAAAACAGACAAAGCCCGATTTCCCGAAAACAGTTTTCGAGAAAGCGGCCGAGCTATTCAGAGTTAAATTGTAAACATGACATAGACTTAGCGTGGCCTTGATGTATATCGATATACTGTCTATTCAAATGTTTATTTGTTAATTATTTTCTTTCGGGTCGGACTTAGAAAATCAATTTCGGGGATCCGGCCGAAATGCCGAAAAATTGCCTTTCGGGGATTCGTGTTTCGGGGATTCGGCCCGCACCCCCGTAACTAGCGGTCCCCCATTCTATAGTAATGCCCTACAATTAGCTTTAATAATCATTCCCGTAATTATAAAGTTAAATTTCTGGTTTTTAAAGAGACCCGGTGTCTCTGCTTCCTTCCTACTACCTTCAAGTGTTTCGCATTGAATCAGATTCAGGTAATCAGACTGCTTCAGTATTCCGCCCTTAAATCCACGTACTAATCCTTCCAGATAGCCATTATCGATATTAAAATTAAGAGAATTCATTTTCATGTTTTTGCAAATTATTTTAACTTAGAAAAATTCGGAGAAAAATCATCTGAAAATCACGTGACCTCGAAATTAAATAATAATAATGAGGTGCGTTTCAGTATTAGAAATATTATCTAGCGCCTTAGTTACTTAACTCAACATAATATCTGTATAGCTTAACCAAATTTTAAGATTTTTAACTTTGTTTAATCTAAGTTAAAGGGGAAATACACAATTAGTATTATTGTTTTTCGAAAGATACATGCATGCAACGACAGGTCAACGAAACAGTAGGCTATGAACAAAATATTTTAACATCTTTGGAATAAACACAGAACCCTGGGACTATAATCATCCAAATATTTTTATCAGGCAAATGATGTTGTGCGTGAAAAGTTCGTAAAATCAGATTAAGCTTAGATATTTTTTATCAGGCAATTACAATTTTATCACCAAACAGATCTACAGTAGTGAATTCTTTAAAAGCGCGTCACACTTAAAGCAAGCTGTATTATAGTAACAGCTCTGCAAGACCAACGTTAAACATGTTCAATAAATTCTTAAGAAATGCATTCTTGTACTGGAATGCAAATAAGTTTGTTGTTGTGTAAAATGAGCACCGACAAAAACTGCAATTAGCCTAGTTGTTCATGACATTGTCACCAATAGTACTGATCAACAACGTAAAGTGCAATAATTAATAATTTGCGGATAAGATAGAAACTGGTGTCCCTGGTAGTGGAGCAAATTACTCCTTTTGGGATAACCCTCGATGCCTTGCAATCGCTGGGATGAAGGAAGAAATAAAAGAAGTGCTATTGTAAATATTGCATAGGCCTGCAAAATGTAGGCTAATTGATAATCCAAATGAATTTTACTTTTGACCCATGGCGTCTCGTCTTGTCTTGTTCAAGTAATTCGCTAGGGGGCGGCTTGTGTAAAGTTTACCAGTTATTCGCAAGAGGACGGGCCATGCATAGGGTTGCCCGTCAAGTAGCCTACTGTAATTATGTGCGCGCCGGTCTGAACAAAAGTAAGAATGCAAAGGCAGCCCTTGTTTCTTTTGAACCTTAGCGATCAGTCAGAGACATACCTTTCACAGAAATAGCATAATTTTTTATTGAACCCATAAGTTCCATAACTAACAAAATTCCCTATATCCGTCAACTAGAAAAATAATTTAATAGAAATTCTTCTAAGTTCTAATCATAAGCTTAAAATTCATTTTCGTAATCACATAGTTGAAGTTTTATAGCGCTATCACAGCTACGCGTTCTATGCATCGTCTGAATGATCGGAAGCGCTGCGTCAAGTCACAAGGATAGTCCAGAGACCAGGGTGAGAATTGCCGGGGGGTTTGAGGGTTCAACCCCCTAGTCTTTCTTAGGCTCCCATAGTAAAGTCTACATTTCACACCCAAACTGCACATAAATCAACGTCTAACCCCCAGTTATTTTTACAATTCCCATACTGCCCAGAGACACTGTCAGAAGTACAAAATTCGGTCCTTAGAATGACAGAGAGAGACAAAGAGTGAGGAAGAGGGAGATACAGACAAACAGACATACAGACAGACAGACAGACAGACAAACAGACAGAAAGACAGACAGACAGAGAGAGACAGAGATACAGAGACACACAGACAGGCTGACAGACAGGAGGCAGAAATACAGACAGAGACAGACATACAGAGACAGAGAGACAGAGAGACAGAGAAAGAGCTGTTTTGAAAGATCGATGGTGTATTGCTTGTTCTTTTTCTCCATAGTGATTCGCTCATTCGTTCATTCATTCATTCATTCATTCGTTCATTCATTCATTCATTCATTCATTCATTCATTTTCCATTCTGCCTGCCTGTCTGCCTGTCTGCCTGCCTGTCCGCCTTGTCTTGCTTGCCTAGAATAAGAGAGAAGGCATGGAGGAGAGAGAGAGAGATCGGGGCATGCAGTGACAGATGACTCAGTGGATGCAACGATTCCTCCTCACCCGTCCGTCCATTATCTCCAAGTGAAACACCTAATTAAGAAGACACGGAACTGACAGCATCAACGCCTCTCTCTCTCTCTCTCTCTCTCTCTCTCTCTCTCTCTCTCTCTCTCTCTCTCTCTCTCTCTCTCTCTCTCTCTCTCTCTCTCATGTCTCTCTGCATCTCCATACATATATACATATATATATATATATATATATATATATATATATATATATATATATATATATATATATTGTGGGGCGCGGTGGTGTAGGGGTATGTTCGGTGCCTTGCAGCCGGAGGGTTGCGGGTTCGAATCCACCTCAAGGGGTATATTTGGTGCCTTGCAGCCGGAGGGTTGCGGGTTCGAATCTACCTCAAGCCGCCGCGTAGGGACCCTGGGCAAGTCCTTCACTCGCAATTGCTCATGCGCTTCGGCGTGAAACTCCGATTCACGCTGTAGTCGGGAGCGCACCTGAGTAGAAATCTTGAAGGGGCGCTATATAAATATCTGAAATGAATGAATATATATTACACTCTATGTAGCTCATGCAAATGAGCTTCATAATCGGCAACTATACTCTCCATACCCAACTTAAACAGTCCATGGACAATTGGACATATCGCCCACAATAACAGTCTAGTAACGAAGGACAGTATTCATTCATTCATTCATTCATTCATTCATTCATTCATTCAGGACATTTATATAGCACCTCTTCAAGGGGACTACTCAGAGGTGCTCCCGACTCCAGCACGGCCAAAAAGAACAGTTTTCAGGTTAACATAGAATAAGTCAGAGAGCGTTCTGGGAAGCAGAGTTAGCAGACGCAATTCCAAGGGCAGCCCATTCCAGACGGTCGGGCCCACCACTGAGAAAACACGATTTTGCATAGTAGCTGTGCGGGCAAACGGGATATATATATAGTCAAATTGTGGCTTACGACTAGACACTTGTTCGCCTGTTTATTACGTTCGCACTTTGTGTCTGTTCGATTAGTCATCACTCCAGTGGCTGCATGCATGCTCGGTGGTTTTGCAACGCCTTCTCTAAGCCTAATCAGTGTCTGCTTCACACAGACACGACGCTCCGTCTTTTGTTCCGTGGTATGCTTATGAAACAAGATTAACGTTCGTTCATTGTCACCGGACACTGATAGAGCGCCAACTGAAGAGGAAGTAACACACTAGAGGACGCGAACGGCGGTATTGGACAACGGCTGAGCGAATTGATGAAATTATGAAGCCACGTTTGACAGTTTCGTTAGGCTCGGCGACTTCGTTCTGCGACAAGGAGTCGATGGAGCGCAACGCTCATGAAAACAACCGAACGGCCGCTGGGAGTTTGATGAAAAAATGACGCACTTCCTGTCGGCGGACGCGACCGATCAGGCGCACATTGTCTCGATATACAATCCCTGTTGATGGCTGAAGACGGCAGATACCAATGTGGCTTCAAAGCGCGCCAAAGGAATGGTGGAATTGCAATGAAGAATGTGTAGACTTGAACCGGACTCTCGTGCTTGCATGATGCGTAGGCCCTACTCGTGATTGTATTGGCGCTATACAAATTCCTCAGAGGTGAATGATTAAGTCGATGACCCGCAGTTTCAGCTAAATTCTATGTTTACTAAACTGTATAATCTGTTAGAACTATATATTGGTATTGATATAGCGCCTTGCCTTGCCAGCAAGTCCACATGAAGTCCAAATGTATAGGACCCATATTCTCATATGGAAACCATATTATTATCCGTTATGGGTTCCGTCTAATATCCTTGGATTGCTGACAGTAAACTCTATAGGCCTATATAAGATAAATGTAAATTATAGAAACAGTCCGGCAGAGCTATATCTGGTCAAATGAGTATAGGCCCTGGGACTAATTATGCAGCTTACTCAACATTCGATCTGCATGTGTTTGGATTGCGATTTATAAGTAGTAGGCCTATAGTTTGTCTACTTCACCCCAATGCTTCGGCAGTATAATTTATAGACCTCCGTGCAGGGATGCATTTTCCCATTAGTTGAGACTTGAAGACATATACACAAATTGTTTCATATTGCCGTCAACGGTCTTTGTTTTATAAACTGTTAGTAGGTAGGCCTATCACGAGGAACATGCACAGCACCGCGCGTCTGCTCTCATTTATAGGGCGAATGTCAAACTTAAAGAGGTGTGTAATTATTTTCAACAATTCTAACTGTCCGTGCGGCATAATAAACTTACCGTTGAGAAAAAGAGGACGATAAATTCGATTCCTATCCGTCTATCTTGTTTGTCATTCTTTCCTTCCAAAGTTTTGCGCATCGATCTAGCCAATGTTTTTTCTAGAAAATAAGTTTCCGCAACTCAACAAATTCAGACTAATAATTATTATGGGGGCATATTTTATGCTAATATTTCTATTTCATATTAGGCCTATATCAATTTCAATAAACACTAAAAGCACTTAAATTAAATTAAGGTATCTAAGTAATTCTAAATAAATTTTTATTAACAATTTAAATTAACTAAATTATTTTTCAATAGGCCTAGCTGAAAAAGGCCCAGGAAGGAACGCCGCTCCGGATCGCTCCGGCTGAAAAACTCACATGTCTTACATGTAGCATCCAATCGTATACCCTAGGCCAGTGCTTCCCAAACTGTGGTCCGCGGACCGGTGCCGGTCCGCGAGACCTCAGCTGCCGGTCCGCGACGTGACAAAAAAATGGTCAAAATGTCTCAGAATCAAGAAATGGTTCCACCATATTTTTCATATAGCCTAAAATTTCCATAAATTAAAAGATTCGTCCTACAAGTAAATGTATTTCAGCCAAAATTGTAAGCGAAAACTAGAATTTTGCTCTTAACATTTGCGATTTTTTTTACCGGCAAATAAACCGGATGTGACGTATGTCCATCGTCTTTAATAATCTGGTCAGTGCATCCGTGAAGATAAAATAAACACGTCTGCTTCCACATTCAAAACGGTAAGTGCAATTCTAATATATTGTAAATTTGAAAATTATAGCAATGAAAAGTAATAAATATATTAATAAACAGCACTAGCATATATACACACCCGCGCTACTATTAAATAGTAATTTCACTTTGTTTACCCAATTTATAGATGGCGAGGCAAGGCTCAATGGACATGTTTCTTAAGAGGAAAAGTAGAAATGTGGAGCCAGAAATAGAAACTGATTCTTCAAATTCATCTGATTCAGATAATGCAGACATAAATAGATGACATGGCGCTTGATATCCCATCTCTCCGGAAGGTCACCAGTGAGCACTTGACTAATTTAATTGACCGTCCCCAGTTTTACTTTCCGACCGAAGACCATCCTCGGATAGGAACTGTGGTTGGATCCGAAATCCATTTATAGCATCGACTGTCACTTTGGAAGATAAATTGTTGGATCTAGCTGCTGACGAAGGATTTGGTTCCAACACAATGCCATCACTAGCATCTTTTCGGATTCATGTCAAAGCAGAATATCCTGAACTTGCTGAAATTGCTCTGAAAGCTCTTCTCCCATTTCCTTCCACTTACCTGTGTGAGACATCACATTCGTCCATGAGCATCATTAAGACAAAATTAGGAACAGTATGGATATTCGTTCTCCTTTGCGTGTAGCACTGTCCACAATCGAACAGACTTTAAGCTTGCAAGCAGTAAACAGGTCCATTCGCACTAGTAGTTGTACTGATTTTAGTTCATTAGCATTCTGTTATTATCTTATGGACTTAAATTTGTTACATCCTAACAATATCCTCTCCTGCCTATGTTCTAAACAAGTTGGTACCAAATTCCAAGATTTGTTATGCATTCTAATTAAATGTTATTATACAGATAATTAAGTCTCATTCAACATAACAGCCATTATATTTTTAAAAGTCATAACAAAAACAATTATTCCGCATTTACCGCGGTATTAGTCATAGACTTGGCTAAACATGCATTACCGCAATTGCCGCAATTTTGTCCCCAGGTTATCCGCGGTATTAGCCGCAATTGTTGTCCTTCATTACCGAAAAATTTGACGGTCGGTTACACGAAAAGTTTGGGAAGCGGGGAAATTCTATATGTCACTCTCTAGCGCAAACTCGATAAAAGACACAGGACACACAACAGAGTCTTTCGGTTTTTGTTAGTATAATTTTCGGTGTTTGTTAGTATAATTTTCCCTTTTGGTAGTATAATTTAATTAAATTCATCGTTTGGACCTGACAGTAGGTCTACTTCTATTGCCAACATAGCCTATGCACAAATCTGTAAATTGCTATCGTCGGTAAAACTCAACGAAATTCGTAACTCCACAATCAACTGACTATAGGCCTACACGACAAATTGCCTATGAAACATAAAATATTATTATTTTGTATTGCACAGTCGGCTATGCTCTGAATGAATTTGCGACCGCCTTATATATACATAATAGGCTACGTTCGAAGTTAGAACCTTTCGCGTCGGCACCGTAAGTCCGAACAAGAATAGGCCTATAACTCACCGTTTACGTCAGACGGTAGTTTCGCCGACGTTCACCCAAAGCTTGGAACTCTTCCCCAGTCACAGGGAGAGGTGCCAGAGGCAAGAATCATGGCTAACGTTTAGCCCAGCGCAGCCCAGCAGCTGCATGCGCCACGTGTAAGCTATGTAGCCATAGGCCTACCCAAACATTTCAGCAATACAACAACTTGCCAATGTTACGTTTTTGAAAAATTTTCCGCTTCATCCGCTTATTTCAAAGTTCCTATTAATTTTTATGCAGCGGAAAATTCCGCTCATGTGACTACATAGCGTTCTCATCCAGCTACAGAACAGGTGTTTGTTAGTATAATTTTTGTATTAAAGGCACCAAACATACCCCTAAAGGCCTAAACCACCGCGCCCCAGTTGTATTGTAATGTGTTGTATTGTATTGTATTGTACTCCACGTTTTCATTGCGACCGAGCCACCCGCAGTAAAGATCCGAGAAATTAATCATCAAATTATTTAAACCTAAAAAATCTGGTAGGGGCGCTATAACAAGTGTTCAAATACAATACAATACAATACAATACATGATCCCACCTTGTTTTCTAGACATAGGTTACTTGTGTGTCTTGTTCCGTTCTTGCATTTTATTAACAGCCTAACAGGGAGATTATGTGCTAAAACATCCAACCACAACCACAGATAGGAACTCAGACGTCTTTCAGAAACCAGTCAAAGTTGATGAGTAGGCTAAGGCTACATAAGATTGTGTGATTGATAAGTAAACGTCTTCTGCGGATGTGTTGGCCCTTCACTCTGCATGTAAGAGACCGTCATGCAACTTGAGACAATAGTTGCACCCTGTCCTTGTCTGCAGCCTGTGTTTCGTTATCGATACTTATTGTCTGTCTGTCTGGCTGTCTATTTGTCAGTCAGTCTGTCTGTCTGGCCACACTGAGTGTCTGGTGTAGGCAGACACTCGCTGCAAAAGTTGCCACCAGAGGGGGCGATCGGTGGGGGTCTGTGGGCCGTAGACGAGTCCATCGTCGCCCTAACGAGATGTCCAACGCATCGCCGAGGGATTCCCCCGGTCGGCGGAGGAGCCCCCCCCCCCGTCGACGCCAAGCCAAGTTCCTGGGCATAAAGAATCTTCGAGATTTAGACGTTCCTTCCGCGCTGGGTATCGACGAGGTTCAGCCGAATGGAAGGGACAATTTCGACGGATCCCTTGGAGCGCCCCCTGTCCGTGTATAGGCCTACTACGCAGTTTTATGGCGCTATGATATCGCTGTGGCGACAGATTTAGCTGCGAGGAAAATTCGCCGTCAAGCAAAGGGGTAACATGTAGATCGCGGCTTTAATGGGAATATGAAAGCCATGGTCTTGCAATGGCTGATTCATGCTTCCAGGTTTCAAGACCTTTGTCGTATACACTAATGTTCGGATATAATTATAAGACTGTATGATAGATTTCTATAAGGAGACCCATCGGGCTGCAGGACGAAATACACCGAGAGTATAGGCCTAATGTGGACTTAATATAAACCATGTTGGGTATACTATATAGAAGAGCAATCCCAAATCAGACCCTGAGATATACAGGAATAAGTATATCAACCACGAAAGTTGGACCCGGTGTAGCGATTTCAGATTAGGCCTGTATACCCTTACTTCACCTTAGTGACCTTATCCTTATAATACCCAACGGTAACATGAAACCGCGTTCAGATTACTAGGGGGATATATGATGAAATCGATTTCAAGTTACCTCTATGGTAGCTTGAAGCCGATTTCATCCTACATGTATACCCTCTACGATTTCAGGTTACCGCCTCAAAAACTTTAATTTTATTTAGTTATGTTTATTTAAACACTTTTAGGGTTGGGGTTTATGGTTAGGGTATAGGGTATGTATGCCTAATATGTCATGCACTTTCAACTAGTGTATGAGTGGTTTGAATGCAATTAACATTTTTGTGACATGTTTTATTTTCCCAGATATTGAGACTATCCTTCGTCTTGTTTGCATGTTTTATTCAATAAACGTAGCGTAGGCCCTATACCATGAGTTGAAAGCATAAGAATTTATCGTTTCACCTAAATCAGAGAGGGCATAATGAGGACAGTGCAGGGGTAATATGAAATCAGTTTCAGGCTGCCCTGCATGGGTTAATATGAAATCGATTTAATATTATCTGGAGGTTATCTGATGGGGTTATCTTATAAAGCGTTTACACCGGGCCACGTCCTGCACCAAACACGTTCAACCAAACCTACTTACAACGTCATACGTTGTGAGTTTAAAGAATTTGTTGAGATTAGTCCCCGAAGATTATTCGGTATTATATTGTCCATTTCCTCAGGTGTCCCGACACTTCGTCTACCGACATTTCGTCTACGACACTTCGCCTATACAGACACTTCGTCTACCGACATTTCGTCTACGACACTTCGTCTACAGACACTTCGTCTACCGACATTTCGTCTACGACACTTCGTCTACAGACACTTCGTCTACCGACATTTCGTCTACAAAGTTATTTTATATTGTCACTTTAAAATGGAAGCTGGATTGATGAAAAAAACTGTTTCCCTAAATGGAAGTGGGATTGATAAAAACATCCCTGTGTTGAAATAGAAGCTGGATTGATTTAAATAATTTTTCCAGTAAACAGAAGCTGGAAATCAACCTGGATGCATGGATGAAAATAAGTTTCCATTAAATAGAAGCTGGATTGATGAAAATAATCTTGTCAGTAATTAGAAGCTGGATTCCTGAGAATATATAGCACGTTTTATAGCGAAACTATAAGAAAGCGGCCTCTGTTGATTAGCCGTAATGGATAAAGATACACTTGTAGACGAAATGTCGTTAGACGAAGTGTCTGTAGACGAAGTGTTGTATAGACGAAATGTCGGTAGACGAAGTGTCTGTAGACGAAGTGTTGTATAGACGAAATGTCGGTAGACGAAGTGTCTGTAGACGAAGTGTTGTATAGACGAAATGTCGGTAGACGAAGTGTCTGTAGACGAAGTGTTGTATAGACGAAATGTCGGTAGACGAAGTGTCTGTAGACGAAGTGTTGTATAGACGAAATGTCGGTAGACGAAGTGTCTGTAGACGAAGTGTTGTATAGACGAAATGTCGGTAGACGAAGTGTCTGTAGACGAAGTGTTGTATAGACGAAATGTCGGTATAGACGAAGTGTTGCGGAACCATTTCCTCAGTCGTGGTAATGGTAGACTGGTAGTTGCAAATTTATATAGTGCCACATAAAGAGATACTCATCATCTTCCGACCTATAGCACAATACACGCACGATCGAACAAATGGTCTATATGAGACGTTTGCGGACAAGAGGCAAAGAGCGGGGAAAGAGTCATATATACAAATATTACTTTACACAGAGGGCCAGAAATTTGTATCATATTTGCAGGGTAACTCGAGCATACTGGTCTACGATTGAAGGAACACATTTCGATAGCATTTACCCAGTTTTCCGCGCATCTTATTCCGAAGAGTGTGCGCGCATATATGGTCCTCTAAACTCTACCCAGTAACCCGTGGATTCCTTGACGCTTGACCGCACCTCGGAATCTGCCAGCGCTGCTTTCCTCAGTGAATGCCTACGAATAACAATCTGAAACATCATCTCACGCTTGTCTCGTCTCGTCTTCCGTCCAACCGTCTCCGCGACACGCCAACAATATTGCGGGAACGATATACACGCAGTTAGAGTCGTCACGGTCGATCGCGTTCCGATTCTAACGGACCGAGAATTTAATAAGCGCCCTCTGCCCGCCCGGGTCGGCCCCTCACAATTATACTATTGGTAGTCCTTCTCGCGCTTGTCCGAACACTGCAAAACGAAATTCGTATCCGGTGCGGGACAAGCGTCGTGCGATCGGGAAACGCTTTCAGATGTTCCGTGGCCCGGGCGTTCACGTCTCGCTGGGCAGCAGCTCCCCGTTTCGCTTGGCGAGAGGTGGAACGGCTGCATCGGGCATGGGCGGAGACGGGGCGAGGCGGGAGGTGAGACGGAGGCCAGTCACATTATAACCGTCAGTTTGACTTTCAACGACTGAATGACGTCGAGGGTAAATAGCTTGCCAGAACCGTAGGCTAATATCATCGGTTAATTATATATTATATAATTATTATACGAGGTCGTTTTGATGTTTCTCATAAAGGGGGCCAAGGAGAGAAGATTAAGGGCATGATGGCACTAATGTGGATAATTAGTTCGCATCAAACACGATCTTAGCATATTAACAACATTATAGACCTAACGTATACGACAGACAGACAGACGGCTGGCTGACTGACTTGCTGGCTGACTGACTGACTGACTGGGACTGACTGACTGACTGACTGACTGACTGACTGACTGACTGACTAACACACAGATACGCACAGAGGCAGACGATTCTTAATATCAACAATACTTTACTGTTGTGGATTGAAGGAAAGTATAAAAATGCATTATACAACAATAGGTATTATACGCTCGATAGACCTCCCTTTGTTTCCAATTTATTCGTTTGTATCCTGCATAATATGTCAAAACCGTTTTTGTTTCATTGGTTCAATAAAAAGTGTGGTTATGGTTATGGTTATGGTAGACGTAATTAGAATTGTGTACAGTAACTGTCAGTCGAGAGCCCTATGGTTCTAATCCCCATGCACCAAGGCATAGAAGATGTTCCAATGCTGCAGAGGTGGTTTCATTGCAATAATATTTCAACGACATTTTTGTCTTTTGAAGTTTTCAAACCTATATATGCCTAATGAACGTCATGAATATTAATGTTCAATATTAATGTTCAAAGCGTCTGTATGACTATACTTTATCCAGAACGAGGTTAGGTTATGACGTGTAGCTGATGACGTATCGTTCTGCGATGAGAATGACTCAGCATTTTTATGGAAATGCAGTGCAATTATAAATGATGACGTATTATTCTTCTGCGTGAGACGTCATTAGTCTTAATGTTCTAAATGACAATAGTCGTATTGTTAAATTTGATTTTTAACTTCCTATACAGGCAAGGTCATTGCTTTCCAATAAACTTTCCTATAAACCGCGGGTAAACTTAAATGAAAACGAGAATTGTTTTGCCGCTTCGCAACACTCCATACGATGATGTATACAGGCCATAGATAATAATAACGGGGACCAAGACAATGGTGGGGTTTGGAAAACGATCTCCGTCGAACTTCAAAAGTGGGGAGTTAACGTACACGTTCTGGACATAAACTGGTTGTTGTTGATTTCTGACAATATAAGTCTGCCAGAGTGGGGGCAGTGGCGTAAATCATGGGGGGACAGAGGGGGACTGTCCCCCCAAGTTTTGGCTTAAGCCCTTCTGTCCCCCCCCCAAAATCCGGCCTTCGTAAGTACTCTGTCCCCCCTAAAGTTATGTATAGATTTTCGCCTCTTACTGGGGGTTGTTCTCCCAATCCAGGTGGGGGGTTAGACGACACGGGACCAAGCGACATCCGTTCTTGGAGGGTTTTCAGCATTCAGTTTAGTTCAGATTTCAGGTTCGGCGGAAAGACCTAGACATGTGCACATACCACCGATGTATACATGGCAATTCCACCTAAGGGCTGATGGCCTAACACCGGAGATTAGCACCGGACCAGACTCTCGCGAGGCGAATATGGGCAATACCTTGTCTTACTTATGCATGGGCGGCTATGGCGTCTCAGGATCTCCAAGCAACCCGATGTGATGTATAGTATGACTTCGAACAAACGGCTGTACACCTTTTCAGAAATAATGAATAAGTAAATCAATCGCATCACGAGCTTCTCAAAAATGTTTATATAAATACATATCCTAAACCCTAATTACATAAAGAGATTTTTACGAAAGATTTAATCACTTTATTGTATTTAGTGGAGAACCCAAAATTATTTCACCACTGTAGTATTTGGTAGAGAATCTAAAATTGCACCCCACTGTGCCCAGAGTAGTATTTCGTGGAGAACCCAAAAATTATATCACCATTGTAGTATTTAGTGGAGAACCCAAAATATATCAACACTGTAGTATTTGGTGAATTGGTGTATAGGACCAAAAATTATATCACCATTGTAGTATTTAGTGGAGAACCCAAAATATATCAACACTGTAGTATTTGGTGAATTGGTGTAGGACCAAAAATTATATCACCACTTTAGTGGGCCTATTTGGTGGAGAATCTAGCGACAGAAATTTTTCTATCAAACGGACGTGACCAACCCGGATGTTTACAAGGCATCATGTCATCTACAGCTGTTTGTGCATATGCATTGTCTTATATCTTCTTTGTCTTCTTGCACGTTTATGTGTTCATCCTGAATTGTGCCATCCATAATGTTCTGGTCCTGCCATCCGTCTCTCCGTCTTTCCAACGACTCTCCCTCTATCTTTCTCTTTCTCTCTCTTTCTTTGTCGCTCTCTGTCTGCATGTCTGTCTCTCAAACTCTCTGTCTGTCTGTATCTCTCTCTTTCTCTTTCTCTCTTCTCTCTCTGTTACTCTGTCTCTCTGTCTCTCCTTTCTCATCTTCTTTCTTTGCAGAGGCACCCAGCACGCCCGATCCAACCGTAACAAATCGAGAAGCGATCCGGCCCCCTCGTCCCCCACCCGTCCGCCCTCCCTCCCGTCCAGCCTTCCCTCGCGGCCGCGCGGGCATCAAGTCCCACACACGGCCGACTGAACGGGGCGCATCTGCGGCGTTAATCGGGCGTGCCTTGAGCGATACCCTATCCGATGGGCAACGAAAAGAAGACCGTGACTTCGTCAAACGACCGTCTTCTTCGGCGCTCCCTCTGCCCGCCCGTCGGCGCATCGATCAGACGGGCAGCCGAAGCCGACGCAGTATCGAACGCTCACGCGCCGATGGTCGCCCGTATCAACTTTGTATCGCTTGTCATTACACAAATTAAACGGCTTTCTCCGACATTCCGTAGATCGGGTTATTTAATGGGCCCCCTCTCCTGCCTCTCTCCCTTCGCCATCCGCCGATAATCGCTGGCGGTCCCAGCTCCTTGGTCCGCCCCGGAAAACGTGATTGCGCATTCGATGGTTCGGCTAAGCGCCTCGCCTTGCCATACGTCAACGTCCCTTATCCCTGTTGTTATGTAAACATCGGACATTATCCCGTGTGCGCTGCCCCACCGCAGGGGGAGGCAGACGCCGGCGGCTAATAAGCCGGGCGCTGCGGCGGGGTTTCGGGGGACCGTCGGGGACATGCGGGACCGAGGAAGTCGAAGTCTGTCGACGCATAAGCTACAAATAGAGTGCGCCACTATCGTTCTTATCAGCAGATGGATGGATGGATGGATGGACGGACGACCCGACGGAGGAATATAATGGGAGGATGGCCGAGGAATGAGATGATGATTCATGGATGAATTGATTCGTCGGAAGGCGAATGTTGAATGTATAAGAAGCAGATGCAATGTATACCACACTCAAGATCTTGTATACGAACTTACTACGAAGTAATTTAACCACTGTAGTATTTGCCTTTGTGATGATATTATGTTTTAAATGTATCGTAATTGTGAACTCCAAACTTTTAAAGCGCCACTCGAAAGCCAAGAGCAGGGCACCAGCTTATTCACGAGCGCTGCGTCGAGTCAGTCAATGTATATACGGGGTATAGTCAGAAGGAGGTCTCAGTCCGGTTGCCATATAGGATCAGAGAGGGCAGAGTAGCTGTATTACTGTGTAACCTACTGAGCTTTAAAACATACTTCGAATTGCATTGGATACTATTAGAATGTTAAACAAATAAGTTAACAGAATAAATTTGAAAAGTAACAAATGAAATACCAAATTTGGTCACACTGCATACTTTCCTTGTCGATTTGCATAATGTCCTCTCTTCAGAGTTCGATTTCTTGTTGAAGTAGTTGGTAGCGCATGGGCGTATTCAGTTGGTGGTTTACGGATTCAACCCTTCCCCAATTAAATGCATTACTGTTACTAAAAACTAAAAATGTGGAAAATACGACCATTTCCAATGGAAACCACCCCTCCCAAACACTGTTTGCTGGCTACGCTTCTGAGTAGTAGTGAAAGTTGTAGTAGTTGTTGTTGTTGTCGTAGTAGTAGTAGCAACAGTTACAAAAAGATGGAGTAATAAATATTATTGCCTATTTTGATTAGAGACAGTCTGTACAGTCAATCGGCCAATCTCGACATCTCAATCATCTCAATTCTCCTCTTCCTTTGAAAATCACTCTGCATCTCGAAAATTCTTATACTTCTGCAGCAAAACAACCCGAGTCTCATTCAGAGCGTAGTTTGTTGGGGGAAGGGATGTGCAGTGGCATAAATCATGGGGCGGGGGACAGAGGGACTGTCCCCCCACAGTTTTGATTGAGGCCTGTCTGCCCCCCCAAACATGCAAAAATCCGGCCCCCGAGAAAGTCTGTCCCACCCAAAGTTATAAGTACAGATTTTCGCCTCTGGGGATGTGGATTTGGACTACTCTATTAGACAGGCCACTTTCCTTCAAAGACGCGTCTTCCATATATATCTAGCTGCTCTATTAATCCGGCCTCTTTCAGTCTCCTCGCATTGTCCACTCCGCTCTTCCAACAGACCCGATCTTCTGTAGTTCCTCATAGAACAGCTATATATGGCTCAGTTCCGGTCCTTTATATACCTCAATTGGTCCCTCTATTTGGAATGTGTTGTCTCCATCTACTCGCTCTCAAATTCTATCTGGTAACCCTTCCTCCTCCTTTGTTTTCTCAAAACCTATTTCCTCTCTTGTGGCCTTGCGCACTGGGAGCCCTTCTGAACGGTTCACCCTACTAGAGGCGCTTTATAAACGTTTGAATAAAAAATAAATTTCGCCTCTGATCACGGCTCTCCTATCACTGTTGCAATAACTAATCTCATCCAGTCTAATCTAATCTAATCTAATCTAATCTAATCTAATCTAATCTAATCTAATCTAATCTAATAATAATAATAATAATAATAATAATAATAATAATAATAATAATAATAATAATAATAATAATAATATTTCTTAAGCCCTTAAGCGACAAGGATGAGTAGCCGTTCCAGATGGCATATGCTTCATTTTACATAATATCTAAGCCCCTGGGGAATGAAGTACCTCTGGGCAAATAATAATAATAATAATAATTTTAATAATAATAATAATAATCGTTTATGATTTCAAACGGACACATAATGCAGTATGATTACAATTCATAGTGTGAAACGTATGATCACAAGTTATTACAGGAGTCGAATTTAACTGTATACGACAGCCATGCAAGGCGCCCATCACGTCAGATCTGTGCATAATTCCAAAGCCATCTGGCGAATGAAAGGCTGAGTTGACCTTTCATTCATGCATTCATTCCGGAAAGTTATATAGCGCCTCTTCAAGAAGCCAACTCAGATAGTTGGGATGGTAGCGGGAAGCGATCCCGCCGCCCGCATCCATGCAGATTTTCTGCTCTTCATGCAAGAGTGTTACCATTACCCTAGTGTAATCTAACCTAATATAGTCTTATCTTTAGTCTAGTATAGTCTCATCTACTTTAATCTAATCTAATCTAATCTAACCAGAGGTTTCACACTTGAAGCTCCTCCATGCACTGAGTGATCACAGCAGCGTCGAGCGAGTCGCTTGAAATGAGTTTTCCAAGTCATAAGAGGACCTTCGAACCGATTTCTCACAAAACAAGCGATCTTCGGGGAACGACGCTAATCGCGTTTCCTGTCTCGCTTTCCGGTGTATTTACAGCAAGAGACAAATCAACTTCCGGTAAATGCGACATTAACGGCCGCAGATGGCGTCGTATACATCGATTAAAGCAGTCTTGCCACATCAAGGTGTCGCCACGCTCGCTTGGCGAGGATTCAATTCAATCCTTGGTCTGGTTGGCGATATCCGAGATTTTTATCGCGAAAGCCAATCTTGCAGAGCGCGATCCGAATTTCCTATAGATCTTCTAAACAAAGTCTTCCTTTCGCCGTTTAAAGCGTTTTCTGCGACCCGTATTTCAAAGCCCTGTGCATTAGTTTAAATTTAATTATTTTGCATAAATTAGCATGAATTGCCCATTGGAGTCAAGGCTTAAAAGATTAGACACTTTGCGAAAGAACACATTGGAAAACACTCTGGATGCTGGGTAATGCGGTGTGATTTGAATTTATGTAGCGCAGTAGTTGCGATTTTTTTTGTGAGAGCGACTGAAGAAACATTAAAGTCAAGAAACCGACAACTAAAATAAATTTAAAAAAAACGAATTATGATGATACTTGACAACTAAAATCAAGAGATCGGGACTATGAAAAAAATGAATAATGGTGGTAAATCAAACAAGACAAAAGAGTGAACGTAGAGCTTCTAGTGAAAAATGAAGATTTCTAGAAAGGTTTTTATAAGTGACATTAAGGTACATAACCTGACATTGTAATTATTATTATTATTATTATTATTATTATTATTATTATTATTATTATTATAATTATTATTATTATTATAGTCGTTTATTGGTACACAAACAGATAGGCACATCGCTGTCTGGTACATATATAATGTGAAAAAGCGATTAATTTATAAGACCAAGTAATGTCTAAGGTTGATTTCAAGAGGAGCTACATAAACAATTCAGCTCTTGGTATGTAATGCAAAAAGCCGTCACTTAAAATGTAAGAAATTTAGGCAGACAACTAAATTTAACTTGGCAATGACTTATAGAGCGTGCACGAAGTGTGGTGTGTGAGACTCACACACCGCTACTGTGAGTAACTATATATTGTGAGATTCGAAAAAGTACTTATGAATAGCATGATACAAACATTGAATTACATAAGCAGGAGGTACGGCAAGAATACGTAAGATAAATAAAATAATAAATTCAAAAGAAGACAGAAAAAAGAGGTTGGAAAGAGATGTGAACAGGCGGGAAATGCCACAAAGGACATAAAACAAGGAAACAAAGAACGAGAACAAAGAAGCCGATAATGAGACAAAACATCCGACATCGCTACGAGGAAATAGAACAAGACGACGTAGAGCACGACACCAAGTACAAGACGCGACGAAGACTCACATGTAAAAAGATAACGAAGAACACGAAACAAGAAATAAAACAAAGAACACGGAACACGACACCGGAAGACAGAACGAGTGCGACAGACAAGAAGCCGCGGCTGCAAATGGCGGCAACTGCAGACGCGCATGTCTTTGCTATAAGGCCATCGACGATCAATCAGCTTAATTGAATCAGAGTTCTTTTGCGTGGTCACAGTCATTGCCCCTCCCTCCCCTATACTCCTTATCCTCTCACCGCTCTCCCCTACCCTCTGCCATGCAGACACTGTCTTCGCTCGCCGTTGTTCGGACGCAGCGGCAAAACCGTAATTTATGGCTGGCCCCTAATCTGCCGTGTTGTCAGCCGAACGTCGTCGACCAACACGCACAGTTCGTTCAACGGTGGCGCGCCATCGGCCGCAGGTGCTCGCCTTGGGAAGATGGTCGCCATGGCAATCAGGAAGCCTACGACGACCCCGTGCGATTTGATGGGGTCTAATACTAGGCAGCACGGATAACAGCACGGGGATGAGGCAGAAGTCATCTTGGGCGCGATTCATATGGGGTGACGTGTGGTATATAACGTCCCCCATTTGTAATGGTAGCTGGGGAAACGTCTCTCACTTGTAACGGAGGTGGGAAAATGCCGTATTTTTAGAGAAATGGGTAATGCCTGGCATTTGTATAGAGGAAATGGGCAATGTCTGGCATTTGTAGGGGAAATGGGTAATGCCTGGCATTTGTAGTGGAAATGGGTAATGCCTGGCATTTGTAGGGGAAATGGGCAATGTCTGGCATTTGTAGGGGAAATGGCAATGTCTGGCATTTGTAGGGGAAATGGGTAATGCCTGGCATTTGTAGGGGAAATGGGTAATGCCTGGCATTTGTAGAAGAAATGGGTTAGTCTGGCATTTGTAGGGGAAATGGGTAATGTCTGGCATTTGTAGAAGAAATGGGTTAGTCTGGCATTTGTAGGGGAAATGGGCAATGTCCAAGATTATAAGGAGAAAAAACGTCCCTCATCTAAAGGGAAAACTTCGAAAGCTCACACTGTACGTACATTTTCGTCTTTCAGCCCACTACTGTCCACTATTATGTATATATATATACCGAAAATGTCTCGGATGTTTTACTATTACGAATATAATTGTCTGTTAATTTATATGGCACCAATATTATTATTATGATTATTATTACTATTATTATTGTTATTATTATTTTTTATTATTATTATTATTATTATTATTATTATTATTATTATTATTATTATTATTATTATTATTATTATTATTATTATTATTATTATTATTATTACTATTATTATTATTATTATTATTATTGCTATTATTATTAATATTATTATTATTATTATTATTATTATTATTATTATTATTATTATTATTTTATTATTGTTGTTGTTGTTGTTGCTGTAATTATTATTAAGATTATTATTCAGTATAATCTCCACATCGCCAGTATCTAGCGTATAACTAAGGCATAAACCGATGGCGCACCAAAGCAGAACCATAATCAGGTCATTAAGTGGAAGTTGATTCCACTGCTACAGAGGGAGAGACACCCTTCGATAAATAAACCAACATTAGATGAGGCCAATTAATTTCAATGACCAATCTGACCACGCTCAGTCTTTTAGTAGGCGTTAAAGATTTGGTTGACCATAAGGTCAAGATCTCGCCTAAGCCTCGACCAGCGCACGTGTAAAACAAACAGTCGTTGGTCAAGACACCCAGACCCGCCGTCGTCCAGAGGTTATATCCTGTCGGCTCACTGGTCGATGTTCTCGCGGCGCGTTGTGTCCATAATTCAGCGGTCAACAATTCATTACAGCGGCAGCAGAGGTCGCTTCGCAGCCGTCCAACCACCTGTCATAAAATCACCGGCGTCCGAAACAAGCCCATCACCTCTGTGGGCGCGGGAAGGGAGCGACAGACGCGGACCGTGTTCCGCGCACGTCCCTGCTATCGACAGGCGAAATGAATTATGACGGGGGGCCGGCGTCGCAGGGATTGCCCCGCGGATTAGCCGTTGGCGCGAGTCGTTTACTAAAGTGCGAAGGGCGAGAGCCCGACGATGGCGACGAAAATTCGAACAGACTGTTAGAACAAATTAAACACAGCCTCCGGAGGGCGGACGAAGACACGGCGATGCATAGTAAACAGCTCGTCCAGTCTACTCCCGCCATCCATCAACGAAGCGCGCTTCTGTCAAACGGTGACCGGCCTCACCGGGTCGCGTAAGATTTCGGTTTCGGTGCGATGTAGAGTGGGGTGATATTGCGGTTGGATGCTCGATCAAAGGTGCAGGTCAGGACTTGGTTGGCGTGAAACAAGGGCGGTTTCAGACAGGGACTTAGCAAGACGGGGTAGATCCATCCAAGGGCGGTTACAGGCAAGGATTTAGCTAGGCAATGGTAACTCCATCCAAGGGCGGATACAGACAAGGACTTAGTTAGGCAAGGGTAACTCCATACAATGGCGGATTCAGGTAAGAGAGGATCCACGATTGGAAATGATCATCAGAAGTCGTGTTTTAAACTCACGGATCGACCCGTGGAACCAGAGGCCACTACGACCATAACCTCCTCCTCATATGAGTTTAGACTAACCAGGCAGAGCAAAGACGGGTATAGAGAGGGATCCTGGCATACTGCGCCTATGCCAATCCCTGAGCCCAGGCTTGGCTGCTAGATGCGCCTCTGCTTCGGAGTGAGATCAATTAACGTCGTTAATATACAGCGAAGAGTGCGAGCGCGTTTACAGTAACGAATCTGAACAGAGCAGATGGCCCTGCTACAGAAGCTACGACACAGATCTGGAAAAGCAGTCTAAGGCAGCATTGATTGTCTTATGCACAGAAGGGGGCCAGAGGGCAGAGGCTCAGAGTAGGAAGGGGCTAAATTTGCAGTTACATTAGGCCCCTACTTTAAATCACATCAGTCAAACACATAGCTCTATTGTCAAACACATTGCTCTATTGTCAAACACATTGCTCTATTGTCAAACACATTGCTCTATTGTCAAACACATTGCTCTACTGTCAAACGCATTGCTCTATTGTCAAACACATTGCTCTATTGTCAAACACATTGCTCTATTGTCAAACACATTGCTCTACTGTCAAACGCATTGCTCTATTGTCAAATGCATTGCTCTATTGTCAAACACATTGCTCTATTGTCAAAACACAATGCTCTATTGTCAAACAGATTGCTCTATTGTCAAACGCATTGCTTTATTGTCAAACGCATTGCTCTATTGTCAAACACATTGTTATATTGTCAAACACATTGCTCTATTGTCAAACACATTGCTCTATTGTCAAACACATTGCTCTATTGTCAAACACATTGCTCTATTGACTGATGCTATTGTCTTGCCGAATTCTATGTATATAATTACAAAATTGGATAAGAATTTCATAAGAATATGAACGGCAGCATTTTAGAGATAATATATGAGAAAGTGCGAAATCCTATAATTATAATATTATGGTATATACGCAGCTCTACGCTTACATTATAATACATTAAGGTATATGCCTGCATAACTTTAAGGTCTTAATTCTCAGATTTCCTCTTCTATCCCAATCGGACTCAGTGCATCAAACTACAGTGCATCATACTACAAGTTAATGCGTATTATAATGTATTGTAGAGTAAATGTGAAGTTTGGCAAATGAGTTGACATCCCACTAAGTTCTTTAACCACTTCTATATTGCTGCAGGGAGTTTAATTTGCAAATCTGTTTTTAATAATTAGGCGTTATTATTACAAACAAAAATCGCCGTTAATTCAAGGCCGCCCGTCGTAGATCTATATACTACGTAACGTAGAATTTCTATCCAATAAAAGCGAAATCCCTATAAAAATGTGAAAATTCAACGCAAAAAACATGACATTCTCGCTAAACAAACCGTATAACCGTATCGTCCATTACTAGGGAAACGGGATACACTTAGGCCTACTCTCAATTTTACGGTAAAATGTCGTGCAGCATGCGTAGCCTACGTCTCATTGAACAGCAAAATTACAGATGGTGTTTTATACGGTGTACTGTAACACTGAACCATAATACTTATAAAGAGAATCTAACCAACTTGTTGCTGTTGCGATTCCGACCATACAACTGGAACACATTATTATTATTATTATTATTATTATTATTATTATTATTATTATTATTATTATTATTATTATTATTATTATTATTATTATTATTATTATTATTATTATTATTATTATTATTATTATTATTATTATTATTATTATTATTATTATTATTATTATTATTATTATTATTATTATTATTATTATTATTATTATTATTATTATTATTATTATTATTATTATTATTATTATTATTATTATTATTACCGGTATTGTTGCTGTTATTGTCATTGATTTGTAAGTTCTATCACGCAACGTCTAAATTCACAAAGCATCAATCGATGGAGCGCCAAAACCTCGCCGTAATCAGGTCAAT
>JACEVL010000077.1:1115635-1148135 GCA_020284085.1 Aporrectodea caliginosa
TTGTATATAGGGGAAGGGATGGAGAAGGTTGGGATGGGAGATTGGGGTTGGGGAGGGGAGAGAGGAGCGGATTGGTTGCCACCAGTTTATGGGTCAAGTTACGACCTTGAACTTTTTAAGGGAGTTGAACCCTCGACTAAATGCAGTGAAACTCTAGCATCCTCTCCACTGTGAAACAATGCTTTCGATTAAGAGTAAATCCAATTCAGAACGTGGGACTGTAATTATTTATGTTGACATTTTGACGATATTATTTTATTTTGGAAATCAAAATACTTAACTGCCTTATAGCTCAACAAATCATTAAATGAACTATTGTGTGTGTGTGTGTGTGTGTGTGTGTATGTGTGTACTTGTGTGTGTGTGTGTGTGTGTGTGTGTGTGTGTAGGTGTGTGTGTGTGTGTGTGTGTGTGTGTGTGTGTGTGTAGGTGTGTAGGTGTGTGTAGGTATATGTGTACTTTATTGTATAGGTGAGTAGTTTTGTGCTTAGATGAGTGGGGAGATGGTCTAAACACGCTGGCACAAAGATCAGAAGGATGCGAGTTCGATGCCCGCTATTGCCATAAGGTTGACTCAGCCTTCCACTCCATATGCTCGACTGTAAAATGAGCAGTGGCTTTCATACAGTTAAATTTGACTTCTGTTAAACTTCTTATCATCTCTTGCTACTATATCACGTAATCTTACTGCGTATACACTTGTCAGTTTGAATTAATAAACAAATATTATTATTGTTGTTAAGTTCTTAGATTTGATTTATAGGCCGATAACTAGAATAATCCAGCACGTGCGATATTACTTTTTTTCAGCCAGAGACTCTGAACATCCATCCCATCTTCAGCAATTGACGGAGATCCTTTGGCTGGTTCCACGTGTGTGCGTGGGCCGCCACTCGTGACTCTTTCTAGTTTACTTTGCATTGTTTTGCTAACTGATGTAATATATTCGTTCGTAATAACATTTAACATCATAAAGACTAGCGCAGAGAACGCCTCTGAGTAGATACCTTGAAGGGGCGCTATATAAATGTTCAATTACATTCTGCTTACAGTATACAACCCACCCATCCGCATAGATTGCCCTTGAAAGACTGATAAACGGGTGTCCTAGCAACATTCAAACGACTGATTAATTATTCAGTAGGGCGTGTCCGATGATGAGAGATGTCTGTCAACTGAAATCAAGCAGTGGCAGATGGCGTAAATGGAAAGGAGTCGAGTGATCTGCAGAGGACAGGGAGTTCGACTTAGAGTTTCAGCTATACACACAGCGAGTGATTGAAACAAAATCATTGCTTGACATAGCTTGCCTACATTGTCTTTCTGTCTGTTTGCTAAGAACATGATGTCTTTGTCTGTCTATCTGTCTGTCTGTCTATCTGTCTGTTTGTCTATCTGTCTGTTTATCTATTTGTCTGTTTGTCTGTCTATCTGTCTGTATCCTTGTCGGTTTGTCTGTCTATCTGTATGTTTGTCTGTCCGTCCGTCCACCCATCCATCCACCCATCTAGCTGTGTGATGGCTGTATATATCTGTCGTTTAGTATGTCAATCTGAATCTGACTTAGTACATTATATCTGTCTGTCTGTCCGTCAGTGTCTGCCAGTGTATCTGTCTGTCTGGCTGAGTGGTTGTCTGTGAATATCTGTTCGTAGCTTTCCCGTTGGTCTGTCAAAATACTAAGAACCAAGTTTCAGTTCGGCGAATAGGTTTGTCATGCGAATGCACTGTATCCTACATGCATTCATGTGCACGGTGCAAATATTTCCGAAGAAATATTGTGTCGACAACAATTAAGCTATAGTTCGGTTTCAAATATACCTGTCAATAAGTAAGTAGATATATGCGAGTAAGTAAGTTGGATAGTCAGTGAGTTAATAAGTAAGTAAGAACGTAGTGTGGCGATGCATACGTTTTCGTGTAATCGTATGATATATAAAATTGGGACTTTTGTAAAGATTTTACAAACTGCAGTGCATGTAATCTTTTACACTTTCTTTACAATCTTTAGTTTACATGTTACGAAGGACGCATTGTAATTAAATTGTATAGGCCTACATCAGAAACGTCTTAAATCAGCATTGATAGTCGTATATTGTTCAGTGTTCTTACTGCTTAAAGCTTTCAGAATTCCATAATTTAGTAAATAAGTGTTCTATTTATAGAGTTACTGTTGAATATTCATAATAACAGTTTTCTAAATTTATACCATCGAAAATTCATATCACATTGCATATTCATAAGATCGAAAATTCATAAAATACCCCAGTGGTGTAAATAATTATCAATCTAATACTAATAATATAAATAATATAAATAATAATAATAATAATAATAATAATAATAATAATAATAATAATAATAAATAATAATAATAATAATAATAATAATAATAATTATTTAATGGGTAATAATAATAATAATAATAATAATAATAATAATAACACCTGATTTTCTTGATACCCATAACAGATGCTAACGTAATTTTTGGGCAAATGAGGGATTTATGATATTGTAGTGGAAATGGTAGTAATAATAATAATAATAGTATATAATACTAGTAATAATAATCCTGGTGGTAGAATATTCACGGTGGTTGTGGTAAATATCCATAAGTTGAATAATCATAAAGGTACCGTTACAGCGCTGTTGTATCGTAGTCATAGTAACATCGATTATATGCAGTAACGTTGTTGAATAGTCATTAATTAAGGTCCAATAATGATAATAATACTCGACCGTTTAAGACAATTATAGATATTTGCTAATAGTCGAGCAAAAACCGGAAGGAATAATAATCAGCCTATAATAACGCCGAGAGCAGTTTTCATGAGGAATGGTTGTCGCCTTGTCGTTAGAGGTCGCTACGTGATGACGGAAGTCGCTAGTCTTGTTTCTTCATCAAGTCACTGATAATAAAATACGAATAATAATTCATATTGTAGAATATTCATGGTATATACTGTCTAAATATCCATACTGTTGAATAATCATAAAGATACCGCTATACATCTGTTGTATATTCATATTAACATCGATTATATGCATTAACGTTGTTGAATATTCATTAATTAAGGTCTAACGGTGAAAATCAATTACTCGACCGTTCAAGACAATTATAGACATTTGCTAAAGTCGAGCAAAACGCGACCGGAAGGAAGTGTAACTTCTTCAGCCTAACTATAACGCCGAGAGCAGTTTTCATGAGGAATGGTTGTCGCTTCGTTGCCAGAGGTCGCTACGTGATGACGGAAGTCACTAAGTCTTGTTTCTTCATCAGCAGTCACTGAAATTTAAAGCAGAGGATCGGTCACAGTGCATATTGATAGGATCGAAAAGAAAAGCTTTCTGGTCATATGCTTGTTTGTTTATATGTATGTATGTATGTATGTATGTATGTACGATGAGATCGGAACGCATGGATGAAGGCTGACTATGGCGGTCGCTATGGATTCAGCGAATCGACGGCACAAGGTGACAAGTATGTATGTATGTATGTATGTATGCATGTATGTATGTATGTATGTATGTATGTATTTATGCATGCATGCATGTATGTATGTATGTAAGTATGTATATACATACATACATATGTATGTATGTATGTATGTATGAATGTATGCATGTATACTTTATGAACGTACGTATGAATGTATCAATATGCGAATGTATGTATACGTATTTACGTATACGTAAGTATGTATGCATTCATGTATTATTACGTTTCGAATACTACATAGGCGCTATACAAATTAATGTTCATCAAAAGCTGCCATTGATTTGCAAACACAGCACAGATCGCTTATCTAATCTAATCTTTTCTGGTATGATCTTAACTAATCTGACTACCTTGACGTGATTATAGCAATGTATTTAATTAAGAATCTTAGTCTATAATTATATAGTTTCGTGACGGTTTGAATTAACAACCTCTTACCTCAATTTCAGGAATTTCAGGTTTAGATTTAGGATTCGGACAAATGTCATGACCTGTCGAACAGAAAATAAGAAATAAATAATTTTTTAAAATTATTGACAATTTAATTCGTATAGACATGGTTGAACGCTTCTATATGAGAAACATAAAATTATATTTATTTATTAGAATATTTTTATTTATTCAATTTAATTAAAGAAAACAGACCAAGATTTAGATCTCTATTCGGCGCTGCATCGCTTAATATTTTAAATTAAAAATTAAATGAGCGCAAAGGGTAATTATTTGAAAATCCACTTCTGAATTAACAGCACTGAATTAACACCTGCTACAACTTACAATCCAAGCGCTATAATCACCCGCTGTTAATACCCGAATAATTCAAATGTCCGAGTCTATTTGGTCAGTGATTCTTGACCGCTGGTCAGTCTGGTCAGCCGTACAGAGCAGCCCAGCCACTCCAGCCCTGACCAAGGCACAACCCCATCTGATTAATTACCCCCACTGACCTTTTCTCGCTGGGTTGCGAAGACGTCGAGGGCAGCACTAGCGCCGGCACGAGAGGGTGGGACGAGGAGGAAGAGGAGGAGGAGGGGGTTGCTGCGGAGGAGCAGATGGGTGAGGATTTAGGAGAGGAGGTCGACGACGATGAAGAGGAGTTGGAGAGGATCGTGGAGGAGGATGGAGAGGAGGACCTGAAGGAGGATGGGTGACCGACGTATCCGCTGGTCAGCGAAGAATATTTCCCTCCAGGATTCGTTGTCCTCTCCTCTGTAACGTAAAGTATGTTGCATTGTATTGTATTCAAACATTTATAAAGCGACTCTTTAAGGGTGAACTGTTCAAGGCGCTCCCAGTGCGCAAGGCCACGGCAGAAGAAATAGGGTTTGAGAAAAGCAAAGGAGGCGGAGGATGGTTACCAACTTGAATTTAAGAGCGAATAGATGGAGACAGCCTTGCATCACGATATCATTTATTCCGTAATCGTAAGTAAGTAAGAATAAATGAATAAGAGTCAGCTAGAATTTGACAGCCAGCATACATGGAGAGAGAGAGAGAGAGAGAGAGAGAGAGAGAGAGAGAGACAGACAGACAGACAGACAGACAGACAGACAGACAAGACAGACAGACAGACAGACAGACAGACAGACAGACAGACAGACAGACAGACAGACAGAGAGAGAGAGAGAGAGAGCATTCCAAAGAGAGGAACCGATTGAGGTTAAGGATAGGGGCTAAGCCATAGCGGTTCTATAGTATGAGGAACTATAGAAGATCAAGTCTGTATATGTATGTCATGTCGTGTAGAGAAGAGCAAGCCTTTATTATAAGCTATAGCCTGAGAAACAGCCATCCATGCATGGGTATGAATGAATTGATAGCGATTTCATTTTCTTTAACTTCGACATGAGGGCTGGTGACCAGTCCTCTCCTCGCCGTTTCATCTTCCCACCGACAGTGTACGGTCAGTGTACTCATTATAACTGAGTTGGCTATAGGGGGCACAGATGGAGCAGAAATCTGAAACCAAATTTCTCCTCTGGCGGGATTTGAACCCCCGACCTCTCGATTGACAGTCCAGCATGTTAGAAACTAGACTAAAGCAATCTAATGTAATATATATAAGGGAGCGTGAAATGGTGCTTGTAAATAACGCCCCGCTAACAGAAATAATAAAAGACGGATATGGTGAATATAAATTGTAACGTAGGCTATACTCAAACAGAGCCAACATATATTGTACTCGCATATATATAGAACTGTACAATTATACAGAGCCTATATAGGGACTATACAGGACCGTACTCATACAACATACTTAGTAACATACTTAGAACCGTATACGCTCTGAGACAGAACTATGGATTGATGCAGAATTCTATATTTTCGACTAAACCGTTCCGGAGCAAGGGTGTGTATACCTTATGAATATTATATCTTCTAATATATGTATTTCATTATAGTTGCGCTAAAAAGCGGCTGCGGCGGATCTCTCCACTGTAACAGCCCGTTCTCTAAAACAACCATCCTCCTGTAGACAAGGCTTAGATGCTGATTGTCAGCGGAAGATGAAAGCTTAATTGGATTCTGCGATTAATTCCTGAACCGCTATACATAGAAGAAATATGTCGGAGATGTTTCTTTCATCAGCGTCTCGTCTGTATGCAGGATCTTAGAGAACGGGTTGTTACAGTATAGAGATATCCGCCGCAATCCAAAGCATTTGCACAATTATTCCGTCACATGCATATTTGCGGATGGGAGAATGGAACTCGCGAAAGAATTGTAGACTGTATAGTGTCTGTATACATGGCTGTCTTAATTCTGGTAAACTCGTCTTCATCGAATTAACCGTATTGGTGTTAAAGTCTTAAATCGGCCATATAGAAGTTATTAGAATACTTGAAATAGACCACGTTTGACAATAATAAGTCAGAGCTCAAACTATATAGTCTATAGTCTGGCTTAACTAATTAATTCGTATTCATTCATACATTCAGGGCATTTATTAGTTATTAATCTTATATATACCGACATATAAACAGCTAATTCTATTACTTGAAATAATCGATTAGCTATAAAGGTATTACTACTTCTATAGTCTAATCGATTAGCAGATTTCTTAAGTAGCTAATTATAATTCATAATCGATTAGAAATTTAACGTGCCATTCTCTGCTATATACATAATGCCCAGATCATAAGCCCAGATCTGGACATAATATATCTTCAAGTTCTATACCGCAGAGGCGCTTCCAGCCCTGCACTGCAGATGAAAGAGAACATATTTCAAGTGTTAGGGCAAGATGTGTCTGTAATCTGTATACCTTGTATATCGTTTAGGCCTTATAGGGGATGCCATTCCAAGCGCCTAGTAAATTATCCAACCTCTACTACTACTACTACTACTACTACTACTACTACTACTACTACTACTACTACTACTACTACTACTACTACTACTACTACTACTACTACTACTACTACTACTACTACTACTACTACTACTACTACTACTACTACTACTACTACTACTACTACTATAATAATAATAATAATAATAATAATAATAATAATAATTACTGTTTTAATTAATGTTCAAGTCCCTGAGGGATCATGAATACCTCGGGGCAAAAAATAATAATAATAAAAATGATAAAAATAAATAAAAAATAAAATAATAATAATAATAGTAACAACAATAAAAACAATATCTCACCTGGCGCCAATCCATTTGTTAACACCTTCGCAAATTCCAGTCGATGCGCGGGCGATGGTAGAGCGCCAACAACTACGCCTCCGCCGGCGACATGTACAGCTGTGGTTGGCGCATGTGGTCGGGCGACGGCGTCAACACCGTTGCAGGTGACGGCGCATGGCTCTTGTCGGAACCCTTGCGTTCCGAGTCCAAGGTAGGGAACGTATCCGGGAATAAGTTTCTGGGCAAAGGGATGAACGGAGGGGGCCGCTAACGAAGGGCCAGAGAGAAATCTCTTCGTCCATGGCTGGAAGCTGTGATGGACCGCCGAAGCCGCCATTGGTGCCACGGGGGATTGTGGGATGTCGTGCGGGTATCTATGGTGACTCAGCAGATCGTTCGTTCGAACCGGAAGTTCGTTGACGGAAGGCGATGAACGCTGTCGATAGACGCTAGGGGGCGTGCTCGATGTCGCAACATCCGCCAGAGACCAGATCCGCGGCTTCTCGGTGGCGTTTCCGGTTGAGGGAATGTCCCGAACGCCGCCATCTTTGCCTCCACCGGAAGCGGCGACTGCGAACGTCCGAATGTTGTATCCGCGATGTATTTCCGGTTCCGCTCGGGAAGCGATGCATTCTGGACGCTGTGAGACGGTAGATGACGCCGATGTTGCGTCATCTGTTGCGGTGTAACAGCGAACGGGCGCTACATCAATGCCTCTGTCTACCGAACTACCCGGATGGGAATCTTCGTTGCCTGCAGTGCACAACATACCTTTTATTAATTACGTTAATAATCTATTCAATCAATCAATCAATCAATCAATCAATGTAAACTTGATAATAGCGCCGCTTCAAATTCGTGATCATGATGGTGGTGATGATGACTATGATTATGGTTGTGATGATGATGGTCGTGATGATTATAAGTATGATGATGATAATTATTATTATGATGATAATGATTATTATGATTATTATGATTATGATTATGATGATTATAATTATAATTGTGGGCGCGGTGGTGTAGGGGTATGTTCGGTGCCTTGCATGAGGGTTGCGGGTTCGAATCCACCTCTGCCGCCGCGTAGGGACCCTGGGCAAGTCCTTCACTGCAATTGCTCATGCGCTTCGGCGTGAAACTCCGATTCAGTGTCCGCGCTGTAGTCGGGAGCGCCTTATAGAAATCTGGAAGGGGCGCTATATAAATATCTTAAATGAATGAATGAATTATGATTGTGGTAATAATAACAATGGTGATGATGATTATGCTTACGATTACAACAACGCCGACAAAACTAGCAACAACAATTACATCAATGCTGATAACGCGTGATAACACATAAGTAATTAATTCCTTTGTTACAGCTCTCTAAATCCGCCATGAATATTGAAGACGTCAATCAAATCTACACTATCCTACAGAATCTCGACGCGCCAACATAGATGTCTCTCGCAAGGAAAGAGAGATCGGGTGATTTCTTAATCTCGATGTCTACGGATCGAACACGTGTAATGAGATTTCCAATACAACACAGTTTGAAATGAGATGAAACACCAGACGATAAGAAGACAATGACACATACTACACCACAGAAACATGTAATGAGAATAAAATATTATATAAAAATAGTAAAAATGTATATGAATATTTATATCACAAATGTATATATACATTGATATATATATATATATATATATATATATATATATATATATATATATATACAATATATATATAAATATTCATATACATTTTTACTATTTTTATATAATACTGATTACATGTTTCTGTGTAGTATGTATATGTATATATATATATATATGTGTGTATATATATATATATATATGTGTGTGTGTGTATATGTATATATGTCTATATATCTATATATCTATATATATATATATATATATATATATATATATATATATATATATATATAAGGATTTGTCTGTTTCTGTGATGTCATTATAAGCGTCTCAAAGCGTTTGAATATAATCGTTCGGAATCTGTGCTCTATGGCGTCGTCATGACAACGCCAGTCGGCGGCCGGAAGTTGTTTCACAGACGAGACAATCGCGCGAAGACACCGCGAGATGGCACTCTAAATTGCGGCGGGCGATAATCGGCTTTAATTAAATCGGTTCCGGTGGCGCTGGCCGCCCCGCCCTCTGGCGGCCGCTAGGGGGCCAGATGCTATCGGCGGCGGAAGGCGGTCTAGCGTGACAAAGCCGTGAAAGGGATGCCCGGAGTATTTAGCGGATTCTCTGAGGCATATCGGGAAGGGAGGGAGAAGATGGGGGAGGGGTGGATGGTGGATGGCGTACCCTTTAATGTGAGGCTAGTTTGAGGTACGGAGGCTGAGATGTCAAGCGGGGGCTGATACGATTGTTGAGATGTCAGCGGGTGTGGCAGACAAGAGGTTAGAGCAGCTGGTGGAGATGGAAGGAGGAGGAGGAAGAATCTGGGCATTTGCTGGATCATTGGTATCTCCATAGCATATATGACGAGGGACCACAGACCGTCTGACCCCATCACGACACAACTCATGACGACACATGTATACCTAATCTGTCCGTCTTTGACTGTCAGTCTGTCTGCCTGTCTATTTGTCTGTCTATCTGTCTGTATATCAGTCAGTCAATCTGTCAGTCTGCCTGTCTGGCTGGCTGTCTGTTTGTCAGTCTGTCTGGCTATCTGTCTGCCTATCAGTCAGTCAGTCAGTCAGTCAGTCAGTCAGTCAGTCAGTCAGTCAGTCAGTCAGTCAGTCAGTCAGTCAGTCTGTCTGTCTGTCGTTTTTCTGTCTGTCTGTCTGTCTGTCGTTTTTCTGTCTGTCTGTCTGTCGTTTTTCTGTCAGTCTGTCTGTCTGTCTGTCTGTCGTTTTCTGTCTGTCTGTCTGTCTGTCGTTTTTCTGTCTGTCTGTCTGTATATCTGTATATCACGCAATCATCCGTTTTATATATAGGGACCTGGATTACTTACATTTTCGTGTATATAATTTATTTAAATACTTGAGAATTCATATATTCATATTTTTTTATAGCGCCACCATTTCCTACCTGCGTCGACGACAATGTCCTCATCATCATCGTTCATCATCATTCCGCTCTCCTCTCGTTCGGACGTTCGATCCCCGATGATGACGTCGTCGTTGTCGCTGTTCTTGTCGTCGTCATCATCGTCGTCGTCGCCCGTACGGTTGCGAGGCGACCACTGCATCTTGTTCTCCTTCTTGAGCCGACGTCGGGCGTTGGCAAACCACGTGGACACCTGGGTCAAGGTCATCTTTGTGATGATGGCCAGCATGATCTTCTCGCCCTTCGTAGGATAGGGGTTCTTGATGTGTTCGTACAGCCAGGCCTTCAAGGTGCTCGTTGATTCACGGGTGGCGTTCTTCCGGCGCACGTCCAAGTTACCGTAGCTGCAAGGTCAACGGGTTAAGAGGTCACGGAAACGCCATGCAAAGGGTTATAAAAGATAAACGTTATTAGGTCAAAGAAAACGATATATAATCCTTTGTGTTAGGGGCAATTTACATGAATGTAAAGCATCAATCACATCCTTATAATGAGTGAAGAATGTGTATAACGTTTGGTATACTTAATTAATTAATTAGTTTCGCCATTGTGTTTCCCACTAGCTGGAACCGGTTGCCTCAGTCCCTCAGGGCCGACCTTTCTCTATTTCTTTTGACCAGTTTCGCCAGCGCATGAAAACCTCTCTCTTTACCAGTGAAGACACTGCATGGCCCGGTTCGGGAGCGCCTCGGATCTTGAGTCAAGTTGAGTGGCGCTATATAAATCCTCGATTACGATTAGAAATGTTCTTGTACCTGGCGGGGTATGGATAACCGACCATGGATGGTTCGTAGACCCAGGCAGCCGCAGCCGCAGCTGCAGCAGCTGTCTGGGCAGACAGACTGCGCCAGGCATCCCCGCAGTCGGCGTTCTACAACAAACGAAGCACATTAAGCAGCTGACAGAACGTACAGAGGAACATACATGTATATCGTATAAAATAGAGTCATAAACGCATGCGTGTTTAATATAAAAATCACATTTTTATAGCCAAGGAGTTCCAACGCATATGTTCAGTTTTGTCTTTGTGACGCAGTTTTAAAGTGAGTTAGGCCTACAGTAATCAAGAAGACCAGAACCGGGAGAGTCAGCTATAGTAGAATGAAGACATTCCAAGGTAAAGAAAGCATGCATTTTAATTTTGTGGATGTCTCATATTATAATATGAAACTGAACAGGTTTTGCAAGTCTCTTCAAAGCGCTCTTCGAAAGACATAATTGGAATCACATAAGACGCCCAGATTACGTGTTGATTAAGTGCTATTTATTATTATTCTTAGTTAGCAACTTCTATTGCGCCGGTGTCGAATGTACAAGGAATCACACAATAACCAAGCATTAATGGCCTCTACATCCACAAGGTCAGGCAGCCGAGACAGAGACAGAATGCGGTAGTAACTTCTATAGCGCCAGTGTCTAATGCACAAGGAATCAACCGATAGCGCACCATTACAAAGCATTAATCGCCTCAACATCCAGAAGGTCAGTCTACCAATACAGAGACAGACAATCAATCAATCAATCAATCAATCAATCAATCAATCAATCAATCAATCAATCAATCAATCAATCAATCAATCAATCAATCAATCAATCAATCAATCAATCAATCAATCAAGCAATCAATCAATCAATCAATCAATCAAGCAATCAATCAACAATCAAGCAAGCAAGCAAGCAAGCAAATCAATCAGTCAGTCAGTCAGTCAGTCAGTCAGTCAGTCAGTCAGTCAGTCAGTCAGTCAGTCAGTCAGTCAGTCAGTCAGTCAGTCAGTCAGTCAGTCAGTCAGTCAGTCAGTCAGTCAGTCAATATATCAATCAATCAATCAATCATCATTTATTGTTAACCTTTCGAACAGTGCATTTACAATTAAACAGTTTTCGTCGTAAGGGTATACACAAGAGGACCCTGAAGGGACAAGTATCCCGCTAATTTGGGGTCACCTATATATGTACCAGATAGTAAATGCATCTAGAGGCAGTAGCGATTGCTTTCTAGTTCAAGATACTTCGTGGGGCTCATGGACAATGCGGTGGATAAGAAATTATTTGAAAAAGATAAGAGAGACAGACAATCTACTTAAATGAACAGAGGTAAGCAAGTCAAAACTGTGCAACTCTTGAGACCATAAAAAGAAATCGGGTTTGAAGGGGTCCAAAAGAAGCTTGTTGAACGTCATCAAAGGCCAAAGCCGTCGGCAAAAAAACCACCTGAGAGTCGTTGCAGATAAGGAGAATTGTCAAAAGAAAGCAGAGGCTTAATGCCGACAGCGAATAAATGGTTATTCTGCGAATGGTCAGGGTCATAATCGTCGTTATCGCCTCAACATTATTGTTTCGCTTTTATGTTTTTATATAAGGCGATCAGCATTTTGTTCCTTAATCATAATTAGCAATTTCATCACTTCAACGTTATCAGTACTATTTTTGTTTTTATGTAAAACGATGAGCATTTTCTTCCTAACACTTTTCTTCCTAACACTTTCCTCAACGTTAAACGTTGAGGAAAGTGTTCATGATTTAGGAACAAAATGTTAATCGTCTTACATCAAAACGAAATAATAATGATATATCGTTGACGTGATGAAAGTGTTTATGATTTAGGAAGAAATGCTCATCGTTTTACATAAAAACAAAAAATAGTACTGATAACGTTGAAGTGATGAAATTGCTAATTATGATTAAGGAACAAAATACTCATCGTCTTACATAAAAAAGAAATATTAGGCCTAATGATAACGTTAATCAACGGTGACGAAAGTGTTTATGATTAAAGAACGAAATATTCGTCGTCTTACATAATTAGGCTATATAAAAAGAAATAATAATGATAGCGTTGAACATCAAGAATAAATGATAATGATATTATCATGATATTATCATTATCATTTATTCTTGATGTTTAACGATGAATAATTTGTTCTGTAATCATAAGCACCTCAACGCTATCATTATTATTTCGTTTTTATAGTAGACGATGAATATTGAATATTTTGTTCCTTAACTTTCATCGCCTCAACCTTATCATTACTATTTCGCTTTTATATAATTATGTAAGACGACGAATATTTTGTTCTTTAATCATAAACAATTTAATCAATCCAACGTTATCATTACTATTTCGCTTTTATATAATTATGTAAGACGACGAATATTTTGTTCTTTAATCATAAACAATTTAATCAATCCAACGTTATCATTACTATTTCGCTTTTATATAATTATGTAAGACGACGAATATTTTGTTCTTTAATCATAAGCACTTTCATCACCGTTGATCAACGTTATAATTAATATTTCGCTTTTATGTAAGACGACGAATATTTTGTTCTTTAATCCTAAACAATTTAATCAATCCAACGTTATCATTATTATTTCGTTTTTATGTAAGACGATAAGCAATTGTTTCCTAATCATAAACACTTTCATCACATCAACGTTATCATTATTATTTCGTTTTTATAGAAGACTATGAGCACTTTCTTCCTTAGACAAAAACTCTTTCAATCACCTCAACATTATCATTATTATTTCGTTTTTATAGAAGACTATGAGCACTTTCTTCCTTAGACAAAAACTCTTTCAATCACCTCAACATTATCATTATTATTTCGTTTTTATAGAAGACTATGAGCACTTTCTTCCTTAGACAAAAACTCTTTCAATCACCTCAACATTATCATTATTATTTCGTTTTTACAGAAGACTATGAGCACTTTCTTCTTTAGACAAAAACTCTTTCAATCACCTCAACATTATCATTATTATTTCGTTTTTATGTAAGACGCTGAGCATTTTGCTCCTAAACATGTAACGCTTTTAAAAAGCTCAATTCTGGTGACATCTAGCGAATGAACTACAACAACGTTGCTATTGCTTTACTGAGTGTCTAATCTTGATAACGTTGACGTCAAGATCTTCTTGATGTTAACGTTACCAAGGCTCTGTTATTGTGCGCCATCAGTTGATACCTTGTGCATCAGACACCGGCGTTTATAAGTTACTAATTAAACATAATAATCATTTGCTACAATGCAATAGCGACAAAAACAGTAACGTGGTCAGTGACTTTGCCTCTTATAATGAAGTCATTTCGCTTTAAAAAAGGTGTCTTGGTAACTAAAGAGCCACCAGTGGCTGTACTGACATGTGCACACACTGTCACACAGGCTCAATTCCAACAATAGAGTTTGGCCATGGGCGTTCGCAGGAATTTTTTTAGGGGGACAAAGTTTCAAATTGTTGGCGCGGGGACTAACGAGGGTGCCGAAAGCAACCGATCGCCTCACCCTCGGCGCTCGCTCCCGAGGTTAGGGTCTGGCGCGGATCCCAACAGCCACCAGCGATTTTGGAAGCATTTGACATGATATGGAGCCTGTTGTTAGCATTCTGGTATCCAGTTTTTAGCTATAGGGCCTATCTAAACGTTTATTTCAAAAACAAAACTGCTAAAAAATTTCAATGTTTTTATATATTTTAAATTTTCCAGGTTATTTCGACTAGTCTGGATAAAAATCGAAATACGGAAAAATCACAGTCATTCATTTTTAAAATCTAAGATGAAAAGTAAATTTTTTAATATATGCGCAAAATCCAGGGAAGGGCTTAATGCCCCCCTTGACCCCTCCGGTCGCTCATGAGTTTGGCTCTTGAGAACTATAGTAGGCCTATCCAATGTCCAACGATATCTTATGGCTAAGATAAGATATCTTTGGCGTCTGCCTTATCTTACCCTCCATGAAGTTGGTATATTCTACTCGTGGACTCCGATATATTAAGGCCTCTATATGATTCTACTCACCAGAGGGGCGTAGAAGGCCGACGAGTCCGGGGAGGGGCCGAAGGGCAGGTAGCCCTGGGCGTTGGCGTAGGCAGCGGGGCTGTAGATGGAGTCGGCGAGGGTCGTTACCCGCGGGTAGGCGTGCAGCAGAGTCGACGTGTAGAGCGTAGGTGCCGAGACAGGAGATGGTTTAGTGTTCATCATAGTTCTATACCCCTGCTGACAATTTTTGGAATCTGCCCAGGATGACGTCACCGGCTATTCTTAGTTCACGCACTTGACGCCACGAGGTATTCTTGGTTCATAAGAATGACGTCACAAGCTATTTATAGCGTTCTAGAAATGACGTTTCAGGCTATACATAGTTCCAGGAAATGACGCAAGCAATACAAACAGGTTTTCTCGTCGATGAAATTTTATCTGAAAGAAAAAAAATTGACATTGGTTTAATACAGCAATACAGAACAGCAAGCACGGTTCTGTTTTATTTAAATTCATTCATTCAGAGAATTTATTTAGCGCCTCTTCAAGAGACCTACTCAGAGGCGCTCACAGCCCAGTCACAGATCAAAAAATGTGATTTGAGGGACTTATAAAGAACAGGCGAGTTTAGGCGAGGCATCAATCACAAGTCTGTATAGTGGGAGGCCATTCCAGATGGAGGAACCCACAATCGAAAAGGTTCGCTTCTGGCTAATAGAAGTGTGGGGGACCAAAAGCTTCCTCCTTGCTGAAGAACGAAGAGTTCAATGGGCTGCGGGGTCAGACACAGGTCGACAAAGATCATACAAGTAGGATGGAGCGGAGCGCTGCAAAGAAAGCACCGCGAGACAAGTGCAAAAAATGTCGAGGTTCTTGCTTAGCGATGATTCGATTCCCTGTCTGGCCGGCTTCTTATTTTACCATTCGACTGATGCACGCTAATGCAGTTTCAGCGAAACTTGAGAAGCAAAATATTATTTCAGAATTGCTAGATATAAGTTATATTGTCATATTCCAGCGTCTTTGTGAGATATATGAAAGGCGCAACTAAAGTTTTCCGATACGTGTACAAGAGCTTTAAAATAATTATATGGAAAGTATTACATAATCAATAACACATTATCTCGTATCTGATTCTCATCCTTCAACGTAACACCTTTATGAGGTTCTAAGCGAGGCCATTTAATTATATAGCCACATACATTTGTATACATATTTACACATACATACGCACATACATACGTACATAGTACATACATATAGATCTATTATACAGATAAATATGTACATACATGCGTACATACCTACACACTTGTATGCATACATGCATACATACATACATCCAGAATATATATATACAAACATATATATACTTACATGTATATACATATGTATGTATACATACTAAGTATACATTTTAAACATTGTTTAACTAAGTTGTACGCCCTGCAGTGACGCCATTTGTATCTACGGATACTAGACATTGTTTGAAGCATAACGAAAGGTTAGACTCTCCAGAGAATTATGTCGACGCCTATACTCAACATCAATGTTGAGACTTCTCTGTATCAATTTTTTATGTATGATGACTCGACTGCATGCATATATACATTCGTCTACGCCCACTCATTGTTGCTAAAACACTCATATTATAGTGCAGGAAATATCAGCTTAACACATGCTATAAACCTACAGACAAAGTATATATCCCACACCTTTTTTAAAAGAGGTTATATTAAACAAAGGCAGACTAAGACTACGCTGGACAGATAAGGTGAATGAGGACATAACATCACTTGGACTAACACTAAGG
The DNA here is from genome assembly GCA_020284085.1 of Aporrectodea caliginosa. Lineage (NCBI taxonomy): Eukaryota > Metazoa > Annelida > Clitellata > Crassiclitellata > Lumbricidae > Aporrectodea > Aporrectodea caliginosa. Next base: position 1,132,423 of record JACEVL010000077.1, read on the forward strand.
GAAGCAATGAACTTGACAAATAGGACAAATGGATGTCATTATTTTACTTGTACCCATCGCTGCCAAATGGCTGACGTCAGGAACTGATGATGATGATGATGACGATGAAGCATAATGATGATGATGATGATGATGATGTTGATGATGATGATGATGATGATGATGATGATGATGATGATGATGATGATGATGATGATGATGATGATGATGATGATGATGATGATGATGTGATGATGATGATGACGACGACGATGATGATGATGATATATGATGCAATATTAATGATGTCTTCCTTCAGAATTGCATAAACGCCCTGGTATACTCTACCTGCAACTTTCCTCACTAAACTTAAAACTTCTTTTTGGGCGCTTTGGAGTCGGTAACGCCTCTGAGTATAGTTTCCCTGAAGAGGTGCTATATAAATTCCCGAATGAATGAATGATATATAATATATGTATACGTGGGGCATGGGCCATGGCCGATTGGTTAGAGCTGTTAACCTGTAACGCGCAGAGTATACGGGTTCGAGCCTCGCCCCAGACAGTTACTGCAGTATATATGAACCTTGCATGAGCAAGTCCTTCGCTCACAATTGCTCTTCAATATAATTGTATCTGCGACTTCGTCGTGCATGTGTAAACTTCTGAAGTAAGTTGTAAGGAGCGCAATATCAAAGTATATATTTGTCTTGTATTGCATTGTATACCGCCTATATATGTAGACTTACATGTATATATGTGCATGTGCACATGTATATCGATCGCGAAATGGTGACTGGCATGTATGTATAAGCAGCGACTGTTGTTTCAATAATAATATGATCTCTGTAGGATATACCTTAATACCACATAATTGACGATGCGAAAATTCTGTAGCAGAATTTTTGTGTCGAAACTGTTAACATATTCACAAACTTTCCAATATTTATAAGGGCATTGGATTTACACATGTATAGAAACATGACTGCATGGTTCTTATATTGCAGAGCTTTTTTGGTACATAACTACATACATGCATATATTAAGGAGAGGACCAGAGGCGTCCATCCCCCCGTACGCCTATGAAGCATTCCTCCCTCATGTCATCATCCCCCCCACGACGAGCGCCCCTGTCGACAAAAGAGAAAATTTCGATTATCAAATTTGAATCACGATTTTATTGTTGAATTTATTCATTGAATTCTTTATTGAATTCTTCTTTAACTTTTAGTTCACTAATCAGCAACATTATGCATTATAAAATATGAAGGCTTGCACACAGACAGAGGCATAGCCTACTGCCAGAGCGGCGAGACAGTAGGCCTACTGCTCAGTTTTTTTCATTTAAGAAATTAATCAATGTGTTTTTCATTTGAAAAATGCATTTCTTTGTTTCAAAAATAATAAAATCATTGAGCAGACGTTTAATGTACAAAAACTTTATTTCCCCCCTGAAAAGCCAATGAAGATTTCTGCTTCATTCCCCATAGGATGGACGCCCCTGGAGAGGACTGCTGTTGTACTAAGTATGTTAATGTATACATGCATTTCAAATAATTGTTAAGTATACCTTTTTACGGTGAATTCATGTTGCGTAATACTAAGTGATCCATGTCATCGTAAAGTATCAATTACAGTTGTACATTTTGTAATAAGTTATACTGCGTGATGCATAAGCACAATTTTATATGGATAGATGGACTGACGGATGGATCGACATCATGCAGACGGACAGACGGATGGATAGATGGATGTATACAGATGTATGTATGTATGTATGTATGTATGTATGTATGTATGTATGTATGTATGTATGTACGTACGTACGTACGTATGGATGGATGGATGGATGGATGGATGGATGGATGGATGGATGGATGGATGGATGGATGGATGGATGGATGGATGGATGGATGGATGGATGGATGGATGGATGGATGGATGGATGGATGGATGGATGGATGGATGGATGGATGGATGGATGGATGGATGGATGGATGGATGGATGGATGGATGGATGGATGGATGGATGGATGGATGGATGGATGGATGGATCGATCGATCGATCGATCGATCGATCGATCGATCGATCGATGGATGGATCGATTCATTAGATGGATGGATAAATCTATATAATTATGCAGACATGTAAATAACACAGGCAAGTGGGTGGGCTGCAAGGAAAAATATGCATACATGTATGTTAATTGGCATAGGCATGCAGGCAGGAAGGTATGCAGGTAGGTATGTAGGTATGTAAGTAGAAAGGCATAGGTATAAGTAGGAAGGTAGCAACTCACTGAGTATACTTGACCGTTGACATCTATAGTGATTTTGAAAGAAAATCAGTCGCCAATATTATTACATGCTCAACCGTCTCAACTTAGTGCATGTATATGAATAATATTACAGAAATCGCATCGATGGCATTTTTGACAGCTTCAGATCTAAACTAAAGTTTTTACTAAACAAAAACGGTTTAGTTGGAGGTTTCTCTGAATAGTTCCACGAAATGCTCGTTAACGTTTAACATCGACAAAGTTATATAGACTATATACTTTGGAGTTTTTTAGATGAGTTTTTAAAGTTCTATTTGTTAGGTTCATGAATGTTTGACTCGAGTTTCACAAAGGGGTTTAAATAAGTTCTCATTGACTTTATCAACGTTTAGCTTGTGTACAGTTATAACCCTAAAATATCTGCATATACTTACTGTAATTGTATAGAATAATCTTCGTTTTTTATTTCAAACTGACACACTGCAATATGATTACAATTTATAGTATGAACGGATGATACACAAGTTATTACAGGAGTCGAATTTAACTGTTTGTCAGCCATGCAAGTCGCCCATCACGTTCTATTGCTCGTTTTACCAGCACCATCTGGCGAATGACAGGCTGAGTGGACCTCTGAGAGGGTAGCGGGAAGCGAGCTCGCGTCCATGGATGCTGATCTTCTGCTATTCGTGCCAGTGTGTTACCATTACCTTAAACCCCTGTATTATAATTATTTTAATCGTTTCGCTGGAACCTCTCGATTTAAGGGTATACGCTTCTCCAAACGTATATCATCATAGGATCGATCCTTTATATAGCGCCACTAAAGGACCATTCGAAAAGATTATGTAAGTATGATTGCAAGTCTAGATATATACATCATGCATGTATACGCCAAAGTGATTCTGTATGAAAATGGAAGAATTCCAGTATATACAGTGCGGATGTAGTTCGTCTCACGCTATGGAATCAATTCATCTGACTGTATGTATACATTCATGGAGAGGGGTTTAAGATAATGGTAACACTCTGGCACGAAGAGCATGCAGAAGATCAGCATGAAGTGATCGATTCCCGCTATATATACGCTCTCCTGCAAAGGTCGACTCAGCCTTTCATTCGCAAGGTGGCGTTGGTAAAATGAGCAGTAGGACAGATGGACGCCTTGCATGGCTGCCATACAGTTAAATTCGACTCCTGTAATAGCTTGTGATCATCCGTTCGTATACTATGAATTATTGTAATACTATATATACTGCGTTCATGCATGTCAGTTTGAATCAATAAACGAAGATTATTCTTATTATTATTATTATTATTATTATTATTATTATTATTATTATTATTATTATTATTATTATTATTATTATTATTACTCACTATAAAGCCTTTCATGTATAGAAGCGTATGACGTACTTGTATACATATATAAATCTGCATGTTTAAGCTTCTATATATATATGCCTATAGAATCTAGATAAAGGTTTGGTCCAATAACCTAAATTATTTATAACCTAAATAACCTAATCCAATCCAATTACAATCCACTGCATATATCCGTTATCACAATGCTCAAGGGACTGCTCTTCTTCTCAACCTGTGGGTCGAAACCCCTATGGGGTTCGCCTTACGATTTGCCAGGGGAACCTTCAGAAATTTGTAACAAAAAGTTGTCAGAATAGTTTCTTAATATTTAATATTTTATAAATATGATTATTACACTAACTGCTGTACGACAGTGACTTTAATTTAATTTTTACTTATTTTTGTAATATAATTGATTTTTTAAATGATTAACAACATACTTTAGCTACTGTCATATAGGGACACCTCTATGGTTGGGTTGCCATAGTAACGATGGCGCTTGGCCTGAAAAGTTAACCGTTCGCTCACGTGAGATGAACTGCAGACTATTGAGAGCAAGAGACGAGCGACCGACGCCTATTGACATTACCATACCGTATACCTGGTATTACCATATCTTACCTTACTTTACATTACCAAATCATATCATGTCCAACCTATCTGTCGTTACTTTTCTTTACTGTAATTACTGTAAACCTCCCAAACCATACCGTACCTCAATTCCATACCATATCGAACTAATTTAGTTTACCTTATGTTACAATATGCTCCTATAGAGATCACAAAAGGTGCAAGCAGCGCATAGTAAATGCATGGGGTGCTGTATCTGTGCTTTGCATATAACCGGAGACCGCAGGTTCGACTCTCCCTCAAGCCACTGCGTATAGCGACCCTGTACAAGTTGCTCACCCACAATTGTTTGTGAGGAAGGCAACGGAAAAAAAACCTCAGTAATCTCATCCCCGGGTGGCATAACAGTCAATGGACCTGCCTTCGGGCAGAGAACTTATCATCATCATCATCATCATCATCATCATCATCATCATCATCATCATCATCATCATCATCATCATCATCATCATCATCATCATCATCATCATCATCATCATCATCATCATCATCATCATCTGGGCAGGTATGCAATTAACGATTGGACAACCTTCTGGGAAACAAATGTGTCGGGCAGAGCGCATGTGCACGGAAAGCTCGCAAAGAATAAGCAGTTTCGCTGGAAACAGTGGGTTTCGAAACCAGGACAGAAGGTTGAAAAACACTCATACCGACCTGTTCTATAGTCCTCATTGCTTCTCCTTTTCCACATCCTTTTCCTTCTATATCTTCTGCTCATTCTGTTTATCTTTTTCTTCCTCCTACTTTTCCGTCTCTTACTTTCTCATTCCTCACTAAACTTAAAACTGTTCTTTTTGGGCGTGTTGGAGTCCGGAGCGCCTCTGAGTATAGTTTCCTTGAAGGGGCGCTATATAAATTATCGAATGAATGAATTAATGAAAAATATACTCTTCCTCCTAATTCTCCGTCTTTTCCTATCTCCTTATACTGCTCCTCATTCTCCTTCTCCTCCTTTGTCCCTCAATTCATCCTCTTCCTCATACTTCTTCTCCTCCGTTTCCTCCTCCTGCATGTTGCAACATTACATCAGACTATACATCACAATATCACCCCCAGTGTGATAATTTGCATGTTTGTAAAGTTAACAATTGCATGTGTACGTAAAAATATAAAACCCTGGAATTTTTCCAGTTATAACCAATAGAAATTATTAAAATTGGACAATTACTAGAATAATTGTAGTTCAAGGACTGCAGATTTATTTTTAGTTTAACTAAATATATTTCACCATAACTGATCACTTCTCGAAGCTATGTCATCACTTTAACTGAAGACACAGCAGTGGTTCAACTGCTCACCCAGAGGTGGCGGATCTTCAAATTGTTATAAATCTAAAACGGAAGTCTATCTGGTGAGTCTCTCTATATATTGCTATTCGAATTAGACGTAAAGACATAAAATGTGTGAAACAAGATGTACATAATGGACTATTGTAATAAAACACAATTAGGTGATGGGTCTCCTTTTTCAGGTGGCGGATCTCAAATCCGAGGTTCCGGATCTCAGATCCGGCGAGATCCGGCTGAATTTTAACCAGAGATACAGTATTCTATGCATCCGTGATAACTCCGCCACTGCATGCTCCTGCCAGACCCGAGCCTGGATAAAGGAGGAGAGCGACGCTAATGATCTTTGTTAGCACACAGTGCATGTCGTTAAGCTAAGACTATACCACTACTATACTATACCATGATCAAACTTCTTCTTACCTGAGTACGGACTCAGCTACCAACAGGAAGACAATGCCCGCCCACGTAACGCAGCGGCTTTCCGTTTCCGCCCCGATTTAAAACCGGAAGTGTGATAGTCCAGTACGGATCGAGTTCCACGGCGATACGTCACTTCCGATCGCATAAAACACAGCGAATATCCGGTCGGCAATGTAACGTTCAAGCCAATCAACACGTTACATAAAAACCGTCGCGAATCAACACAGTATAAAACGTCCCGGTACTACTTTCTTTGTCGGCAGCAGACGTTTACGGGCCGTGTGTGCCAAGAATCTGCTTTTCGCCTACGAGCGGCGGAACGGTCAGTGTAGTAGGTTCCTAGCGCTATTACTCGGGATCTTTCGTGCACGACTAACCCGCAAGCCTGCAGAATCGAAGCCGACGAGCGCTTGCAAGCGAATATATCGTGACTTGTGCGACCGTTTGCTCGTTATTATCGCTCCATGCGGGCGGCCGCGATCGCGTCGTTTCCATTCGTCGCCGCGTCCCAGCCAATCATAGCAGCCGAGCGCCGTAGACGTCGCTGATTGACAGCCAGAATGGGCGTCGCTATGACGAGGTCACGCCTCCTAATGCTGGATCGATCATCGATGTGCGATTGCGTATGCAGGGAGTGGGTCTTCTTCGTGGGGAAGGAATTTAACGGTGCCTCGGCGACCTACTGACCGACCGACTTAAGTAGATATTTTTACCTGTTGGGCCAACATGGCGTAGTGAGTGAGAATTTCACGTCGGCTCCCATTAAGAATCATGACAGGAAGAGTTGGTATTAACGTAACGACTAAACAGGCGTCACAGGGCTATATCATCAATACAATTACAATATGATTTTAGGACTGCAGTTAGATCAAAAGAACCAAACGACATACATAGATTTTCATGTTACATACATTATCTATATAATGTAAAATACTTAACGATTTATATATACCTACATATATGTACATAATATATACAATTATATAATACATATAATATACATATATATATATATATAATACAGTGTTATACACACAGGTTTATGTGAGTTTTTCGCAGCATCAGCTTTTTCAATATGTGTAGAGCTACACAGGGGACATACTTGTTTATATTTTAAACTGTATATAGCCCACTTAAAGTAATCTGGCATACCTCGTATACATAAAATTAATTCCGAATTCTGTCGATATGAATTTACATACTTTATTCTATGTATACCAATGCTTTAGTGAACAACAACTACGTAATTCACATATAAAAATATACATGTATACATACCACCAACAGCGGATACGGGCATAGTTTATTGCATATCTTACATACTGGGTTGACGTATAGCCTCGTAGGTGGCGAGGATTTCTATTAGTACATGCTTATATAATCGCTGCGTTTGAGGAGCGTTAATGTGTGTCAATTGATTGCGTATTCAGTGTTCACTGGTGTTTTACTAATACATTTCATCGATCAGACATCATTATAATTCATTTAAGCCGATAATTGTTTTTGCAAGGCTCCCTGCAGCCCTCCCCTTCCTTCCAACCCACCCCTCTCTGTCTCTGTCTCTGTCTTCTGTCTGTCTCTCTGTCTGTCTGTCTGTCTGTCTGTCTCTCTTCTCTTTCTCTCTCTCTCTCTGCCTGTCTGCCTCTGTCTGGCTCTCTGTCTGTCTCTGTCTGTCTCTGTCTGTCTCTGTCTGTCTGGTGTCTGTCTGCTTCTGTCTCTCTCTTCTTCCTTACTGTCTGTCTGTGTCTGTTTCTGTCTGTCTGTCTGTCTGTCTGTGTCTGTCTGTCTCTGTCTCTGTCTCTGTCTCTGTCTCTGTCTCTGTCTCTGTCTCTGTCTCTGTCTCTGTCTCTGTCTCTGTCTCTGTCTCTGTCTCTGTCTCTGTCTCTGTCTCTGTCTCTGTCTCTGTCTCTGTCTCTGTCTCTGCTCTGTCTCTGTCTCTGTCTCTGTCTCTCTGTCTCTGTCTCTGTCTCTGTCTCTGTCTCTGTCTCTGTCTCTGTCTCTGTCTCTGTCTCTGTCTCTGTCTCTGTCTCTGTCTCTGTCTCTGTCTCTGTCTCTCTGTCTCTCTGTCTCTCTCTCTCTCTGTCTCTCTCTCTGTCTCTCTCTCTCTCTCTCTCTCTCTCTCTCTCTCTCTCTCTCTCTCTCTCTCTCCATGTCCCACAGCCAACCGCTTAGATCGTCTGCATGCCATGGCGTCGCAGCGGTGTCTCCCATCGTCTGACCGTGTCAACGTGATGCTGTAGCTGAGATCGTTTCCCATTGAACCGTGACGTACGCTGAGCGCCGGCGGGGGCTAATTTCACTCTGAATATATTGGACGTCGTCTGGATGCATGGGCGGAGGGTGGTTTGTAGGGGGTGCTGAGACGGACGATGGTAAGCAACGGCGAACGCAGGGATTATGCATCTCGTAGGGTAAGGTAATGCTTTGGTTTGGACTCTTATCGAAGATTGTATGGCCTTCGTTTGTACGAAAATGCGATCTATGTCAAAATAATAATAATAATGATAATCTAAATAATAGTTACAATAATAATAATGATGATGATGATGATGATGATGATGATGATGATGATGATGATGATGATGATGATGATGATGATGATGATGATGATGATGATGATGATGATGATGATGATGATGATGATGATGATGATGATGATGATGATGATGATGATGATGATGATGATGATGATGATGATGATGATGATGATGATGATGATGATGATGATGATGATAATAGTAATAATAATAATAATAATAATAATAATAATAATAATAATAATAATAATAATAATAATAATAATAATAATAATAATAACAATAATAATAATAATAATAATAATAATAATGATGATGATGATGATTATTTAATAATAATAATAATAATAATAATAATAATAATAATAATAATAATAATAATAATAATAATAATAATAATAATAATAATAATAATAATAATAATAATAATAATAATAATAATAATAATAATAATAATAATAATCCAGACTTTATCATTTTAATTAATCTTGAAGTCCCTGAGGGATCATGTTTACCTCGGGCAAAAAAAAAAATAATAATAATAATTTTTAAAAATAATAATAATAATAATAATAATAATAATAATAATCCGTTAAGACGTCCATCTTATTGTCTCCGGACATTTTTTTAGCGGCCTGAGGGATTAGAACTACCTCGGGTAAAAAAAAAAAAAATAATAATAATAATAATAATATACGTTTATTAATTATAACTGACAAGAACGCAGTAAAATTACATGATATAGTAGTAACAGATACTAACAACTAACAAGTTTAAAAGGAGAGCAGCCTGCAAGGTGCCCATCTGTCCTACTGCTCATTTTACAGTCGCCCCTTTGGAGTTGAAGGCTGATTCAACCTTATGGGGCTAGCGGGTATCGAACCCGCGTCCTTCTGATCTTCGTGCCAGCGTGTTGCCATTCAACTATATCTCCCTGGCCAGTTTCAAATCCTCCGTAAAGACTTCAAGCTGTATACCCCCATTTCAAGTGTATACTCCCGGTATATCTTAAATCGATTTCATTTAGCCGGGGTATATAGCCTGGACCTGATTTCATATTACCCCTTCCCTGTTCACATTACCCCTCTCTGATTTAGCCAAAATACTAAATTCTTATGCTTAGGCCTACAAATAATGATACTTTTATTGAATAAAACACGTCAAACATACAAGATTATAATATATATAATAGTCCGAAAAATAAAAAAATGCCACAGAATAGTTAGTTGTATTAAACCATGCACTCATACATTAGTTCAAAGTGCATGTCATAATTATTACATACCCTAACCCTATGGATACCCTATCCCTGTATACTCCACATGTATACCCTATATCCTAAAAGTATCTAAATAAACATAAATAAATAAATGTTTTGAGGGGTATAATCTGATATACAGGGTAGAATGAAATCGCCTTCAACTAACCCCAGGGGTAAGTTGAAATCAATTTCACCCTATACCTTCCGGTAATCTGAACGCGATTTCAAGTTACCGCGGGGGGGGGTAACGTGAATGAGGGGTAATCTGAAATCGCTATTTACCGCTCACAGAGATAATAAAAAGAACCAATAGTAAAAACAAAGTTTTTTACTATATCCATCTAGTATCCTATAATCCGTCATATTAAGCAGTTACCTCTACAAATATATAGCATTTTACAACATAGCGTCCGCTTAATCAAGCACCGCACCCGTTTCTGTTGCAGCCAATGGCAACGCTGGCCAATCACAACGCTCCGTGTCGGAAAAGATTCTATAAGCTAGCCTTTTTGGGGGAGCTGAAATTTTGATAGAATGAAGTGTGTGCGAGGGCGAGTCTGTCTGCCAAGTTTCACGACGATTGAATGATTGTAAGTGATCGAATTAGTCGTCGCAAGATTTGACTTTTTTAGCCTGTGGCTCAAACAACAAGCAAGCAAGCAAGCAAGTCGTAAGTTAAACTAGATGGATAAAAAACAACCAATAGTCGTTTTTACTATATCCATCTAGTATCCTAAACGTGTACTCTGAAAATAGTCCGCGTTCATTTTACAACATAGCACGCTTAACGAGGCAGCGCACCCATTATTGTTGCAGCCAATCACAACGCTGGCCAATCACAACGGTGCGTTTCGGAAAAGGGGATTCCCCGATTCGAAAAGTTGAGTCCTGATTCTATAAGCTAGCCCTTTTTGGGGAGCTGAAATTTTGATAGAATCAAGTGTGTGCGAGGGCGAGTCTGTCTGCCAAGTTTCACGACGATTGAATGATTGTAAGTGATCGAACTAGTCGTCGCAAGATTTGACTTTTTAGCCTGTGGCAAGCAAGCAAGCAAGCAAGATTGCAAGCAAGCAAGCAAGCAATCAATCAAGATTCCCGCAAGTTAAACTAGATGGATAAAAAGCGGACACCTCAACCGCTTAGCTATACCGCCATCTCTCCAGGACTTCATTATGGTTCTATTGACCACTATTAGCGCCGAGTTGTGATAAATCGGGGCACGGTGGCCGATTGGGTATAGAGCGCTGAGCCTGTAACACGGAGAGTATGGGTTTGAGCCTCGACCGAGACATTTACTGTGTAGGGACCTTGAGAAAGTCCTTCGCTCAGAATTGCTCTGCAACATAATTGTATCTGCGACATCGTCATGTGTGCACTCCTGGACTTAAGAAGGAAGGCAATATCAAAAACCAGTTGTAGTGTATTGTAAATTTGTACTCATTTATAGGTCAATTCTGTGATAGACATATAAAGTCATCAATTTTGTTAGCATGACGTATGTGCCATGGAGTTGAGATTAAGAATGACAGGATATAGGCAATTATAATATACTTTTGCGTATAAGGAATGTTATCGGTTTATGGTATAGAGCTGGGGCTAAGGTTAGTGTTGAGGAAAAGTCAGTGTAGTCTTAGAGTTACCTTCAGTATGCATTTACATTCCTAAACCCATTCCATGTATATATTAAAACATCCGTTGTTGAATCCTACCGCGTCCGATGCGTTTTACCCGTTATTTGGTGAGAAGAGGCATTTCCACCCGGCGTCAGACTCAGATGGCCTTCGTCTCAAATCGTCGTCTAATTTTATTCAATGCATACAACGACGGCACCTGCTTAGGTCCGCTGGAATTAGCGCCAAATTAACGCAATGGTCCTCATGACGGCGGCTGCGACGGCGACGGCCCTCTGGCAACAGGGAGCGACTGGCTCCCGTCGGGCGGGCGGGCTCGTCGACTCACTCAGCCGGCACGACACCCGTCTACAAGTCGTCCGTGAAAAGCCAGGACCGTGGGTATATGCTAGACAAGGTAAGGTAAGGTAAGGTAAAGGTATGGTATGGTATGGTATGGTATGGTATGGTATGGTATGGTATGGTATGGTATGGTATGGTATGGTATGGTATGGTATGGTATGGTATGGTATGGTATGGTATGGTAAGGGTAAGGTATGGTATGGTATGGTATGGTATGGTATGGTAATGGTATGGTATGGTATGGTATGGTATGGTATGGTATGGTAATGGTATGGTATGGTATGGTATGGTATGGTATGGTATGGTATGGTATGGTATGGTATGGTATGGTATGGTATGGTATGGTATGGTATGGTATGGTATGGTATGGTATGGTATGGTATGGTATGGTAAGGTATGGTATGGTATGGTATGGTATGGTATATGGTAAGGTATGGTAAGGCAAGAAAAGGTATGGTATGGTATGGTATGGTATAAGGTATGGTATGGTATGGTATGGTATGGTATGGTATAAGGTATGGTATGGTATGGTATGGTATGGTATGGTATGGTATGGTATGGTAAGGTATGGTATGGTATGGTATGGTAAGGCAAGAAAAGGTATGGTATGGTATGGTATGGTAAGGTCCGGTAAGGTATGGTATCATAGGCGCCGACTCCTTGGGAGCCTTAGGTACCAATGCACCCATGCAGAGAGAAAGTTCAGTGGATGCCTGGCACCCAGAAGAATTTAGACCTTAAATTCAAATTTGTTACATTATATTCCAGTAATCTCACAACTTGTGAAGCAGTACAACAGAAATACCCAACATTGCATGATCTCACAATTATAGTTTTTCTTTCAAGCACTGTCTTTGAAGACAGTTATCGACAACTATTCCAGTCTCTTGCAGTTCCTCGATGCATTGTCTGAATCTGACAAGACCGAAGCAGGTGCAAAAGCAAGCGGGCTTGTGCGACAATGTCTACAGTTCGACATTGACAGTGGCAATATAGAATATAAAAATGTTCATGGGGATTGGGGTAGAACCCATGGCAGGCAGTGGCACCCAGAATTTGAATTAAAGGTCTGAATTCTTCTGGGTGCCAGGCACCCACTGAACTTTCTCTCCGGGTGCACTGGCACCCAAGGCTCCCAAGGAGTCGGCGCCTTTATGTCTGGTCCGCCGACTATGTTTTCTGGCCCGCAAAGCCTTTCCTAAAGATTACTGCGATGTTCGTGACTGATAATGAAGATCAAAATTAAGATTTTATGTAATTTGACTGCTTGCACATATAAAAATGCAGCATTTAAGATTTCGTTTTGCAAAAAAACTTATGTGGACTGGCTCACCGAGCCCCTCCCACTGTCCCACACCCCATCCCCATTTTGTTCAGATGCATTCGGCATCCTGGCACACCGCATGCATGGTTGGAAAATATTGCCACTGGCCCACCATTGAGAAAAGTTTGACACCTCTTCCCTATATATTATAGGGAATACTTGAAACCCCTATTTTGTACATTTTCTTCCAGCGAATCTAAAGAAAAACTTAAAGAATTATGTTTATATAGTACATTTATCGGTCTGTCTTGTTTTCAGTCCGTCCGTCTGTCTGTTCATCTGTCAGTGTGGCTGACTGTCTGGCTGTCTGTCTGCCATATCTGATTTATGTCTGGCTGTATACGTATGGCTGTTTGTCCACCTGTCTGTCTCTTTGTCAGTGTATACCTGTACGTCTGTTAGTCTATCTTTCTGTCTGCCTGTCTGTCTATACCCCTGTTGAACCAATCATACTAATCGAATTTGCAGGAATATGATCCGAATATCATGACTGACTGACCGCCTGATCCTATTTATATAATAGGTAAGGTACATCAACCATTCATTCTCCGACATTTTTTCATTCTCCGAATTTTCATTCAAATTCTAAAACATATATCTCTGGAACTCAATACTTCACCGGAATTTCCCTCTCTCTCCTGATCATTGACCGTGACATTCTTTGCACCACATAGAGATCATTATGCCATTTGTATATAAGAAGTCGACGGGTTTACATATCTAACTGAAACTGTATCCAGGTTTATTGATAAATCATAGGCATATATATGAATGTATATATATAGACAGAGACACACACACATATATATATATCAATAAGTCTATACGATGTATAATTATATATAGATGTATGAATATATATTTAAGTAGGTTAGTAGGTCTGCAATAACTCTTACGATTTATAATTATAGATATATGAGTATATATGTTTAAGTAGGTTAGTAGGTCTCCAATAAGTCGTTCGATCTATGCTCATAAGGTTATATTCATAGGTACGCATAAATATATATGTATATATACATATATATATACATATATTTATTTGATATGTGCATATAAATATATGTGTAGATAGTACAGGCTGAATAGAACTGCATATATTCTATACGGTGTACTAAGGCGCCTTATCGTTGAGTCTTGTTTCCCTTCTTAATTGCCGACTTCCGATGGCTTCTGACTTTGTTTATATCCCAGAGGACGGCATCGGCCTTCTGTCCGCATTGCGTTTGACACAGTTGCTGAGACTGGAATCACTCATCCTCGCGTCCTTCCATCAGCACCGAAACGGAGAAGACACAGAGCCAGACAGAGAGAGGGAGACAGGCGGAGAGGGAGGGAGGGAGGGAGACACGGGGCATGTGCGGTATGCATAAGGCGTCAGCGAGGTACTTTTGCGTCGGTTTGAAATCTCGTTGCGCTTGTGTTTAGTTGCGCGTTTGGCAGCTGTATATAAATCTCCAACGCTGACAAGTTTTCTTATTTGGCAAGCAAGAACAGTATGACACGTACACGACCACACTGACACATACAAAGACAGACAAACAGACAGACACAGACAGACACAGACAGACAACCACAGACAGACACACACAGACAGATAGACATCTACAGACAGAAAGACAGATACCCATGCACAGACAGACAAACACCCACAGACAGACACCCACAGACAGACACCCACAGACAGACACCCACAGACAGAAAGACAGGTATACCCACAGACAGATAGACATCCACAGACAGACAGACAGACAGACAGACACACAGACAAACAGGTAAACAAAGGACACAGATATATACGCACATCCAAACAGAGATACAGACAGAGACAGGTGAATGAACCAATAGACAGACAGACATACACACAGATACACACAGACACACACTTGAATGGAAGACGCGAATACACACGCATACATGCACAGAGGCAAAGGCACATAGAGACACAGACCCATACGCTCACACAGACATCAAGAGTCGTCGATCACTTGTCCAGGGGGTCGGAATAGACGACGCTTTCCACATGGCTTCTTGTTTGTTTCTGGAGTTGACTGGGCGAGGAAAAGTGGATGTACCTCCTTCTCCTCCATCTCCACCTCCATCCTCCTCCTATATCTCCTCCTCCTCGGCCTATATCTCCTCCTCCATCTCGTTCTTTTCCTCCTTCCCTTCCTCCTCCCTTCTCCTCCTCCTATATCTCCTCCTCTTCTTCCATCCCTTCCTTCTCCTCCTCATTCTCGTCCTCCTCCTCCTTCACCTCCTCCTCCTCCTCCTATGTTTCCTGCTCCATCCCGTTCTCTTCCTCCTTCCATTTCTCCTCCCTTCTCCTCCTATATCTTCTTCTTCTTCTCTTCATCCATCCCTTCTTCCTCCTCATTCTCCTCCTCTTCTTTCTCCTTTTCTGCCTCCTTTTCTTCCTTTTTCTCTTTCTATTTCTTACACCCATCTCCTTTTCCTCCTCTATCTCCTCCTCCTAATTCTTATTCTTCTCCTTCTTATTATCCCTCTATTCCTCCTCCTCCTCATTCTTTCCCTTCTCCTTCCTTTCTACCAATCCTCCTCATTGTCCTTATCCCTTATCTTCTCCTTCTATTCCTTTGCCAATTTCCTGTCTTCTTCTTCGATTGTTCCTACTAATTTACCTTCTCCTCCTTCTC
>JACEVL010000077.1:1153135-1185635 GCA_020284085.1 Aporrectodea caliginosa
AGAGGTGGGCAACGATTAAAATTTTTTAATCGAAATTAATCGCACGATTAAATTTTTTAATAACGCGATTAATTTTTAACGCATGTCACAATAGATAACAAGTACAACTATACTCTACCGATTCTGAGTTGTTACGTTGAATATGCCCTATAATAACTGCTTACAGTCAAAAAACAAAAAGCAAACAGGCTTTTACTACATGTTTTTACTTTTTAGTTTTAACTTTAAAGTTTTAAGTTTAAACTGAGCGGTTTTATCAAAAATTGTTTTAACGCATTTCTAGAAAAAAATTGCGTTAACTGCGTTAAAAAATTTAATTGGGTTAATTAATTAACTCATTAATCGTGTTAATAAAGCGTTAAATGCCCAGCCCTATTAAAAATACATTACGCGTGCATAGTATACACTATGTATATACTCAACTTTATCAAAATGTCGTGTTGGTTAGTTGCAGTTTAACGACACTGTGTCATAACAAAGATGATTAGCGTCGCGCCCCTCCTTTCTCAAGGCTTGGGACTGGCATTACCACATGTAGGGTAGTGGCGGAGTTAATGTGTAATGTGAGCAGACATTTATATAGCGCCACTTAAATGGAACTCTTCGGCAACTCTTCCTACCCAAAAAAACCTCCAAATCGGACATCATAACAAAAATGGTCTTCAACCTTTAACGGAATGAAGGCAAGAAAGGCTCAAAAGTATCACACACAACGTAGAGTGCATATACATATATACATGCATGCATATATATGTATATATATGTACGCATATGTGTGCATATAATTTTAATGTATATATATGATGTATTTAGCTATGTATCTATATATATGCGGAGGTTGTTCGCAGACTATACAAGACACGACAACGAGATGAAAGGCTTGTTGAATTGTGTATAAATCGGATCGGACCTGTAAGTCAAGACAATAACAGGAGACGGTGCCTTTCCTCCTCCCTCCCCACCCTCCCCTCCCCATCCATCCGATGCTGAGATGCGGCCCGTCTCTCTGCCGCAGCAACAGGCATGAACTTCACTCGTACCAGGTTCTCAGCCGAGAGGAGGCAGCGACGGGGTCGGCTGCTCCCGCTGCTGCTGATGAGGCGGCTGAGGCAGGGCTTGGCGCCAATGGAGAGCCCGGGTGAGAAACTCCATCAGCCACCGCCGCCGCCGACGAGATGTTTTGAGGTATATAAACGAAAGAAATGTTTACACGCTGTTAACAGATCCGCGGATATATTTAGATATAAGTGTATGTATGTACTCGGATATGTATAGGGTCTATGTATATATGTATGTCTGTGGATCATGAGTATCTATTTTGCATGAAGAGTTTAAGCAGTAAAACTTTGTGTGGCCCAACTATTGACACGGGATATATATGGCAGCGAAGCAAAGAAGTTGAATTTTATAGAGAATTTAAGGTTAGAGAAAGCAAGACATGCAAGATAGAATAGCATTACAAGGCTATAGCTTATATGTAAGACAAGGGAAGATAAGGCAACTAGAAGGTGATGTAAGAACTAAGAAATAAACTATAAGGTAAGGCATGCATGAGCGCAATTTACGCTGATAGTATCTTCAAAGAGCTAAAGTGTGAAATAGTGCATGGGAAGGAGTCAAATGATTCATATCTAGAAAAGTCTATTGGACATAAATTGTAGTTAGTAACTTTTATGTCGCAAGAGTCTTATGCACATGTCTAACTGTGGAAGGAAAGCTGTTGGGTAGGTTCCACGTGTGTGCGTGGGACCGCCACTGGTGACCTTTACAGTTCATTGTTTGCTATATGATGTAATTCTCTTTTTAATTATATTTAACATCACGGCTAGCGCAGAGAGCACATCTGATTAGTCTTCCTCTTTGGTGGCGCTATGCAAATGGTCAAGTTACAGTTACAGTTACAGTTACAGTTACAGCTACAAAACATCAACCAATGGCAAGGAAGCGTATACAGAATTGAACGCCTTTACACTATAGACATTGTCTGCTCTATTATAGCAGTGGTGTCTGGTGTGAGAGCAGAGACTATATATATGGACGGTAGGTGTCGTTTTTTCGCTAAGTATATATACGTCAGTGGGATTCGGTTGTTTAGTCAGGTCTGACAAAGATGTCCTCGTTCACTGGCAAACAACGTGACAGGGGCTCTAGGGCTGAATAAATAGCCCTGCCTCACACGACGATTATAAATGGATACACATACACCAAATACACACATTATATACACATATACACATATACATATAAACATATATATATATATACAGATATATACACACATACATATTTATATGCATATGTTTATAAGAGTATATACACAATAACATTATCACATACACAAACCACATACACACACACACATATATATATATATTATGTATTAAAATATATATGTATACGCTTAGCTTATAATATACGTATATATATATACACACACATATAGCACAAATTGCTAAAATGTGTGTACGCATAATGTATGCATGATATATTGTGCGCACGCGTTGTATACTCGGTGATCTTATCTAGATATCGACCGCCCATGTGTTTGTATACCTCTGGTCCTAAGACGTACCAGCTGAGACGAAGGATTGAAGAGAACGACTGAGTGAGTGAGTGAGTGAGTGAGTGAGTGAGTGAGTGAGTGAGTGAGTGAGTGAGTGAGTGAGTGGGTGGGTGAGTGGGTGGGTGGGTGAGTGGGTGGAGTGAGTGAGTGAGTGGGTGGTGGGTGGGTGGGTGGGTGGGTGAGTGAGTGAGTGAGTGAGTGAGTGAGTGAGTGAGTGAGTGAGTGAGTGAGTGAGTGAGAGTGAGTGAGTGAGTGAGTGAGTGAGTGAGTGAGTGAGTGAGTGAGTGAGTGAGTGAGTGAGTGAGTGGGTGAGTGGGTGGGTGGGTGGGTGGGTGGGTGGGTATCGGTCGGTCGGTCGGTCGGTCAGTCAGTCAGTCAGTGACAGTCAGTCAGTGAGTCAGTGAGTGAGTCAGTCAGTCAGTCAGTCAGTCAGTCAGTCAGTCAGTCAGTCAGTCAGTCAGTGAGTCAGTCAGTCAGTCAGTCAGTCAGTCAGTCAGTCAGTGAGTCAGTGAGTGAGTCAGTCAGTCAGTCAGTCAGTCAGTCAGTCAGTCAGTCAGTCAGTCAGTCAGTGAGTCAGTCAGTGAGTCTGATAATCAAAGAGTCAGTCAGTCAGTTAATGAGTCAGTTAGTGAGTCAGGCATCAGTGACTCAGTCAGTCAGTCATTGAGTCAGTCATTGAATCAGTTAGCCAGTTTGTCAGTCAGTATAATTCAGTGGTTCAGTGACTCGATGAAGGATCCAACGAGTTTGTGAGTCAATGAGTGTCAGTCAGCCGGTCAGTCGATTATGACAGCGTGAGTTGTTATTATAATATTATTAATATTATAATATTAGTCAGTAAGACAGTAGGTATTATTATAATAACACAGGCGCACGTATCACCCACACAATCATACTCATTTATGGTATACGCTCATTACGCTGTCACGCGTTATCTCTTTATCTTAGCCTGCAGTGCAGACCCACAGATAGTAGCAGATACACGGTTGCATTTTTGGCTTCAGCCATCTGGTTATCGACTTGGCACTTTGAGGACTAAGAGATGACGATGACGACGACGATGATGTTGGTCATATTAACAATAATGACGACGTTGATGAACATAGCAATTATGATGACTGTAATTTTAATCGTAACATGCATGATAATAACATGATTTACGTAACTATATATGGCAGCCATGCAAGGCGCCCATCCGTCCTACTACTCATTTTACCAACGCCATATAACAAATGGAAGGCTGAGTGGACCTTTGAGAGAAATCGATCTCGCGTCCATGATGATATTCTGCTGAATCTGCTCTTCGTGCCAGAGTGTTACCATTCGCCCAAACCCCATCCGGCCCCAATTGCAGCAAATCGCAAGGTACAATCAACCAGATTTATATAGCGCCATCGCCGGGTATTAAAGACGGCATGCACTTCCGTCATAATAATCATCGATGTCATTTGTGCCGTCATGCGCACCAACGGAAAACGACCAAGTAATTCATCGGTGCGCATGCGCGTCCAGCGTCATCACGCCGGTCTTCTTCCTGTCATGTTTACACAGCAGGACGTATGACATGCATGACGCGCCCTGTCACCCCGTCATGTCGTTCTCGTGTTCTTCATAAGGCCCTCTCGACGACGCGCCAAGATTTCCGCGCGTTCTCGGCGACTTTCAATTTCCATGGAATCTGTTTAGAGACATCGCCTAATACGCGCGCACTGGTCGGTGCGGCGGGAAAGTGCCCGGCCGGGGAAGAAGATAGGACCGCGCCCGCTTGATAGGGAACGGCGTACCGCCTCTACCGGAAACGGGCCGAATCTCGGCGACCGGAAGAAGACCGGAAATTAAATGGCGGCATGTGAATCGGCGTCGTGAAAGGGTCCGGCTAATGGCCGGCGTTTCATTAGACGCGGGAAAACAATCGCTCGTAGATAGAGTCGGAATGAACGAAAACACGGGTCGGTGACGACTGTTTCGGCTGTTTCGGCAGTTTCGGCTGTTTCGGCGCGTCCGCCAACCAAAGAACGTTGTTTACAATGCTTTTAAGTTGGCAAATAACGGCTGATAGGTTTACGTACTGTCAACACGGCGTCGAGCGGCGCAAGAACCCGTTGAACTGAACGGCGATGGACACCCCAGCGTCCGTTCGTACACATCGGAGACCATGTGGATGGACGACGGGCGGGACGGACGGACGGACGAGGGGTGGACGGTTCTTTTGCTGGCGTTGGAGACCGACCGACCGGGCGCGGACCCCTGGTCGACCCGTCGCCCGGTCGTTGTTTAGACGGGCCTTCGGGGGGCAGCAAGGCAGAGGAGGAGGGCGACGACGCTCAATGGTGGTTCGCTATAGATGGAGGTGTTTTGTTTCATTGATGGTATGCGGTTCGGGATCTTTTGGTTGAGTGTGTCATGACAGGGTATAAGGCAGGGTACGGTGCGCATTGTGGTACGGAACGGACTGGTACGCTTAATTTGATACTGTGCATGGTATATATACACGGCATGTCGTAGTATGGTATGTGATATAGTATGATGTTGACATGGTATCAAATGGTATATGGTCTCTTAAGGTATGGCTTCGTATGGTATTACGTGGTCTGGTCTGGTATGGTATATTTCTGTATTGCATATTAAAGTGCTGTCTTCCAGGCGTCGCTCCTAAAATGGAATTAAACTATTCAGTAGTATACGGAAATACTTGAATCATAAAAAGTTATAAGTTATAGCCTACTTCTGTTAAACGACGATGTAGTATGATCAGCGTCGCCCCCTCGTATACTATGGACTGGCACCACCAGAAATCGCCTATATGACGGAGTTCCGTGACTGAATACTCTGCGTCGTATATTTCAATTGTCGGCACACAAATTACTAAGCGTACATCGGAATACAACCAGTCTATAAGAGACAATGCGTGGAGTAGCGATAATACGTCTGTGCATTATAAATTTATGCTTGTTGAGTTCCCTGTTCAACAATAGGATATCAACTGACTCGAGTCATTTAATTTCAGATTAATCTGGAAATTTTGTGTTATCGTTGAGTTGCATTCTCTTCTAACAGTGTTATCAATGAGATGCTTTCTACCGTAAAACGTCTGTTATTGTTGATTCAATAAAGTGGCTGATTGATGGATCGATCGATCGGTTGATTGATTGATTTTAGCTACGGAATATGTCACAAAGCGATGACGCGTGAAGTGAACCGTTGATAGGCCTATATATGCAGTGGAATGCAGGTGTCAATAGTAGGACAACCTGTGTATGTATGTGTATGCGTGCCTTCTGTCTCTGTGTCTCTGTCTCTGTCTCTGTGTCTCTGTCTCTGTCAGTTCAGTCAGTCAGTCAGTCAGTCTGTCAGTCTGTCAGTCTCTGTCAGTCAGTCAGTGTCAGTCAGTCTCTCAGTCTCAGTCTGTCTGTCTGTCTCTCAGTCTTTCTGTCTCTCTCTCTCTCTGTCTGTCTCTCTGTCTCTGTCTCTTCTGTCTCTCTGTTCAGTCAGTCTGTCTGTCTGTCTGTCTCTCTGTCTGTCTCTGTCTGTCTCTCTCTCTCTCTCTCTCTCTCTCTCTCTCTCTCTCTCTCTCTCTCTCACACGCTCTATGTACAGAATATACATAATACATCGTGCAAAGTCGTCGACAAATGGCATGCTTGTGCTCAGCAGAGGCATATACCAGATCTATCAATTGGAAACATCGATATAGATCGGAGCCATGTTGAATCTCTGTATGGGGGTTTTAACCCTGCACAGGGCAGAACCTTGGCGCCCCAGGTTAGGATTGCGTTCCAGCGACGATCGATAAGACTCACGGCGCCCTTTTGGGGTTGCAAACCACTTAGGAAGAATGGTCATTCTATAGTCTATACAAAAGACCGAACTAATGTCAGGAATATCATGTATTCATTTGGGGGTAATTCAGACACCCGCAAGCAATCGGCCAGGGTCCGTTCGAGACATTGTCACCCGCATAGGTATGACGTCGATCACTTTATGAACTGCTATACAAAACACACTGCAGAGAGGGACAGCGTGGCCTCTAAGAGTCTGACGCACTGTCCTCTGCTGTGAACTTCTCAAAAGCAACCTCTGGACACGATCCGCGGACTCCGACAAACACGAAACTCGTGGTTAATGTCGGCAAAAAGTTGAAAACTGATTTAACCATCTATATTTATTTATTTATTTATTGCACAGATAGGTAAATATAAATTTGAGGCAAAAAGAACATGTCATATAGAGTGGCCCAGGGGCTGAATATCTCATCCAAGATTCCAAGGGCGCTGTACAGATTCCGTGCATATATATAGCAGACTCGCAATGTTTGGATTCAACACTCAACAAATGTATAGGTATGATATTATCATATTATTATTATCATATTATTATCATATATTATATATTATATCACTTATGCAATTAGTTTAACGACGTCTTATGGTTGCCTTGGCCGATCGCGTAGCCCTCCTCCTTTATCCAGACTTGGGACTAGCACCACCCGCGGAGTTCTACAAGGGCGGACCTTAACTATAAAGTTATTGTATAAGGCGATGAAGTGGTGTTGGTGTTCGGCCAAATCCTAATCTGTGAAGCAATTTCGTAGTGCTGCGTATATTTTCCTTTGAAGTCTCTAACACTTCATATCGAGGCATGGCTGCATGTCTCTCGGGTCAAACTCAAGGGACTGCTCTACTTCTTCTTCTTCTTCTACGTGCCACCGAGACGCCTAAATCAATCAATCAATCAATCAGAATTCAAATCGCGTCCCTTCAAGATTCCTACTCAGAGGTGATGTTAAATTGTTCGACGACCGAACAGATTGTCATTGTCTGTGCGGCGGCGTTCTGGTCGCGTTCATTACCGCTGAACAGAAGTCCAACAAGAAGCGCTTTGCCGATTTTCGATGCGAACGCAGAGACGATTATTAATTACTCGAATCACTTAAGTGGAGACCGATAAGGAGAGTGGCCGCCGCGGAACAGATAAAGGAGGCTTTGATGAACCGCTGCTGCTGCCTGTGCTATACGGCGACAAGGAGAAACGAAGTTGGTCTGATCGTACAATGCTCTCTCGCCCCACAAAACAAACGGGCGGCACAATCACTCGAGCATATACTTATAATACATCCTGATAGGCTTGTAGACATCGATACATATACGACCATTGTGCGGACCTCCATTGGAGAACAATGCAACCTTTGTTTCGGTCACTTATGACCAAGTATTTACACAGATATTTCGACGTCTATTATAATAGATATGTAAACGATAACGTATTATCGGTATAATAATAATAAGTAATAATAATGATAGCAATAATAATAATAATAATAAAAATGATAATACTACTGATGATGATGATGATGATGATGATGGTGGTGATGGTGGTGGTGGTGGTGGTGGTGGTAATTGTGGTGGTGGTGGTTTTGGTGATGGTGGCAATGGTGGTGGTGGTGATGGTGGTGGTGGTGATGGTGGTGGTGATGGTGGTGGTGGTGATGGTGGTGGTGGTGGTGGTGATGGTGGTGGTGGTGGTGGTGATGGTGGTGGTGGTGATGGTGGTGTGATGGTGGTGGTGGTGATGGTGGTGGTGATGGTGGGTGGTGGTGATGGTGGTGGTGATGGTGGTGGTGGTGGTGGTGGTGGTGGTAATGGTGGTGGTGGTGGTTTTGGTGATGGTGGCAATGGTGGTGGTGGTGGTGGTGGTGGTGGTGATGGTGGTGGTGATGGTGGTGGTGGTGATGGTGGTGGTGGTGGTGGTGATGGTGGTGGTGGTGATGGTGGTGGTGATGGTGGTGGTGGTGGTGGTGATGGTGGTAATGGTGGTGGTGGTGGTGGTTTCGGTGATGGTGGCAATGGTGGTGGTGGTGATGGTGGTGGTGGTGATGGGGTGGTGGTGGTGGTGGTGGTGGTGGTGACGACAGCGATGATGGTGATGATAATGATGACTACGACGAAGACGACGACGACGACGACGATGATGATGATGATGATGATGATGATGATGATGATGATGATGATGATGATGATGATGATGATGATGATGATATGTTCATGGTGATGATAACGATAACGATACCGATATCGAAAACGATAATGAAGTTCACCAAGGCTGTCACACACGTAACGATGCTGTTCATGACTTGCCATACTTGTCATCTCTTGCGTGATGACCTTACTCATGTCCTCCGTGTTTCCTTGCCTGACTGTCAATGGTTACAGACTTCCCTCCTATAGTCAAAGGTGGTGGACTGGGCAGAGGATGGATGTCATCGCTACATTCTTGGTTTATATACTGCAGACACCAACGTTCTCCAATATGCTTAGCAAAGTGCAACTCATCGACGACACACAATTTGAATCTATGCTTCAGCGTTGTTGAGAGGAGAGTATAAACCAGATCAGAAGCATAAAGTATGTATGTGCATGCAATTTTCTATGTTTTAATGATAAAATACTAATCATTCATTCATTCTGAGAATTTATATAGCGCCTCTTCAAGATATCTACTCAGCGGTGCTCTCTACGCTAGCCTATATGATTGTATTGCAACTACAAAATGCGCTATGTAATTGTCGCCTATGAGACTGATACATTCTATAGCGTCATATTTGGAATACAAAAGGTATATCGATCAGTATCTTCTAATAGACTTCTATTGATCAGCAAGCGATCATAAAGGTATACATCTCATTGAAGAGACCATTAGGGTGCTTTCAGCGTATATACCTGGGGTACTCAATCGGCGCCCTGGGGCGGGGTGAATGAAATCACGAAAGCGGAGACCTACAGCAGACGCTCTAATCTCTGGTGGGATCTCAAACCACTTAGCTAGAACGACCCGCAGCCATTAGGGGGCGTTCCCCATTCTTAACAAAACAGATGGGGATCATGGGGTTGTCGTCACATGTATAGGGTGAAGACACGGGACAAGTGGCGACGTCCTGATGTCCATCTCGGCCCCTTACACCCTACAGGGGTCACACCAGATGGGCTTATAACTGATTCGATCGGAGGACAGCAGAGTTCGGGGCTTTGATCGCCCTAGGTGGGGTTTGTTTTCCGGGTAAATGACTCTACGCGGAGCGAAGGATCGGGGCTTCTGTCGGGGACGATAAGATCGAAAGTCATTTGATGAAGAAAATTAACCCCCTTTCAACTCCACCCCTCACATGACTCCATCAACCCTCTTCCCTCGAATTCAACAACTGTGTGACTCGGTATACCTGGTTAGAGTACTTGCCTTGTAAAGAGATGAGTATGGGTTCGAGGCTTATAGAGCCCCATTTGAGACGGCTGGTGCCCTGAGCATAGCTCTTCAGTATCGCTTAAAAAATTTACAGTTGACGATCACGATTATTCATCCCAATGTATACATACAGAATACAAGACCAGTTATCAAGGTTTGTGTAACGATGGTGCTTAATAACATAATAACCGGTTAAGTCAGAGTTTCCATTGAGGCAGTTATACGTTTCGTGACCTTCATAGATAGCATTTTCATTGATCTCTGAATAGCCTGCTATAGTCATGCACAGACGAAGGAGTCATCTATAGTCGGGCAAATATACAACACCCCGAGCGGTTGCTTAAAAGCACTTACATTTAGCAACACATCTATAAGTAATAGCGTTATACAAAACCCTTTTATGTCAGTTATTAGCCTATAACGGGATTCGAATTTCGAACCCACATACACTGAACAAACGGAAGCTTCATACCATGCACTTGTTAGCGCCATTGAATATCAGATCCATACAAATTCACAATTTATAGTATGCCATGGAGATTACAATCATTACATAAATCAACTTATGTAATACAATACAGTTACATATGTTACATGCTCATAATTAAATGTAGATTAAAGAGATTTATAATGTCTATGACACATAATATATATGTGTCATAGACTATGACACATAATATATATATACATATATAAATATATAGCCTGAACTTTATTCGCTGTATAAATATCCAGAATATATACCACCCTGACCGCGATGCCAATTATAGATGAAGGTATTTCCATGGATTCGTCATTCCGCATCCATCCATGTATTATATCGACCACCTGAGGCGTAAAAATTCCCCCAACACGCTTCATTTTCGGCTTCATCAATTTAGAAGACATGATCTACCTGTTGATTGGCTTAATTAGTCTCAACACCTTGGCGCCTCCACAGATCTGCAATGGCGCGCGCGAGCAGGCACCTGTCAACAGCGCTGCCCGCAGAAGATCAGAGCCATCAGACGGCTGGAGCCGAAGGGGCAAACCAAAGCAAAGATAAGAAGGGCAATCTGAGTAATCCCCTTAAAGGGGTGACAATGGCTTGCGTTAGTTCCATCCCTGTCTATAATGACTTCAAACGATCCGACTTTAGGGCTTATCTGATGGCTAAAATGATTCGGTAGATATATAGCTAAAATCGTTGCAATCAACATCAAAGGGTTTAGAGTCTGTATAAGCGCATTTGGTGGTATTGAGATCGCTGTTCAATTTAAGACTGCGGTTCGTCTATTGTTTGTTACTTTCCTTGTGCCAGGTTGTCATCATGAGTGTGTCATCATCTTCGGCATACGAAGGGGTCGTTAATTTTACTGGATGTTCAGGGCGGTTAGGAGGTTTGAGACAGTCATAACAATGGAAATATGATGATCGCTATCCAGCGGCATTCTGATTGTCTAAACTCTGAAGTTTCTGTTGCTAATGATGACGACGACGGTGATGATAATGATGTAGCTGATGATGATGATGACGACGGTGATGATGATGATGATGATGATGAGGACGAGGAGGAGGAGGAGGAGGAGGATGGTGATGATAATGATGATGCTGATGATGCTGATGATGATGATGATGATGATGATGATGATGACGGTGATGATGATGGTGATGATGATGATGATGAGGAGGAGGAGGAGGAGGAGGAGGAGAAGGAGAAGAGGAGAAGGAGGAAGAAGTATGAAAAGGAGGAAGAGGAGAAGTATGAAAAGGATGAAGAGGAGAAGTATGAAAAGGAGGAAGAGGAGAAGGAGGAAGAGGAGAAGGAGAAGAGGAGAAGTATGAAAAGGAGGAAGAGGAGAAGGAGAAGAGAGAGAAGTATGAAAAGGAGGAAGAGCAGGAGAAGGAGGAAGAGGAGAAGTATGAAAGGAGGAAGAGGAGAAGGAGGAAGAAGAGAAGTATGAAAAGGAGGAAGAGGAGAAGGAGAGAGGAGAAGGAGGAAGAAGTAGGAAGAAAGGAGGAAGAGGAGAAGTATAAGAAAAGGAGGAAGAGGAGAAGGAGGAAGAGGAGAAGGAGGAAGAAGAGAAGGAGGAAGAGGAGAAGGAGGAAGAGGAGAAGTAAGAAAAGGAGGAAGAGCAGGAGAAGGAGGAAGAGGAGAAGGAGGAAGATGAGAAGGAGGAAGAGGAGAAGGAGGAAGAAGAGAAGGAGGAAGAAGAGAAGAAGAGGAAAAGGAGGAAGAGGAGAAGGAGGAAGAGGAGAAGTAGGAAAAGGAGGAAGAGGAGAAGGAGGAAGAGGAGAAGGAGGAAGAGGAGAAGGAGGAAGAGGAGAAGTATTAAAAGGAGGAAGAGGAGAAGGAGGAAGAGGAGAAGGAGGAAGAGGAGAAGTATGAAAAGGAGGAAGAGGAGGAGGAGGAAGAGGGAGGAGGAGGAAAGGAGAGAGGGGAAGGAGGGTGGTGTCGAGCATCGTGTTGTTGTATGATCGGACGCCGTGCTTACCTAAACGACAACTATTTCTCCACACACCGACCGACACACGCACGAACGAACACACTGAGCC
This sequence comes from Aporrectodea caliginosa, assembly GCA_020284085.1. Classification (NCBI taxonomy): domain Eukaryota; kingdom Metazoa; phylum Annelida; class Clitellata; order Crassiclitellata; family Lumbricidae; genus Aporrectodea; species Aporrectodea caliginosa. Next base: position 1,165,470 of record JACEVL010000077.1, read on the forward strand.
GTCGTCGTCATCAGTATCTGTATACACACAGATATCATTCACAGACGCACACGAAACGCAGACGTATCTAGTAGAGGCGCCAAAGTAATGTCTGACTAGAAACACACAATACAGTGTGGCCAGTACTATCCAGGCCTCAAGTATATAGAAGATAAGTAGACGGTTTCTGAAGGTAAGGTCATCCAAGGAAAGGCATATACGGTAAGTCAAAGGTGAGTATATGAGGTTACGCAGGGCAAGATCATTTAAGGATTAGTATAAGGTAACACAAATTAAGGCTATCGAACTAAGTATACGAGAACACAGGGTAAGATTGTCCTATAGGGTATTTAAACGGAAACACTATAAGTAAGTTTATAAGAAAAGGCATACGGTAACACGAATTAAGGCAAAGTTATCCAAGGTAAGTATACGGTGACACAAAGTAAGATTGTCTATGGGTATACTTATAAGGAAACACAACGCTCTTTAAAAAAGGCATATGGTGATAAAACATCGAAGTAATAATATTAATAATAATAATGCGCAAAATGATAAATGCTATAGTGAAACATGATTAGTAACTGTACAGCATCCTAGTGATGAAACCCTCCAAAAACCCTCCATAACAAGTGTTCAAATACAATACAATACAATACAATAGTAAGGGGTTAGAGAGTGCGGAAAATGACTTCAAATAACATCGATCTATTCATAGCAAATTCGTTTTATACCATCGATTGAAACCACTTATTGAATCACCAAGAAAAACAAATCAACTTTTGGCATTTGAACACATATATAGTATTCCAAATGTTGGCGCCAAACGGGCGATCTGGAAGGGTCAAATGTCGCGCCACAGTCTGGTTTACCCTCTCACACAAAGCGGATTACAGGCGGCTAATTCAACTCCGCGTAACATGCAACTTCATAACACTGGACAACAAATTTTAACTTTTTTTTTGCTGCCTAAAAAACTTTAGCTGTTCTATATAGATTTTGGCACGCTGAATCCAGTGGTGTTCTCAGAATTTTTGTATCACGTCAGGTTTTTGAGAAAAATGGTTTGCAAGATTTTAAAAGAAATGCCCAGAAAGTTACTTAGTGCATAGATTTCACTGGACAACAAATTTTAACTTTTCTTTGCTTCCTAAAAAACTTTAGCTGTTCTATATAGATTTTGGCACGCTGAATCCAGTGGTGTTCTCGGAATATTTTTACCACGTAAGGTTTTTGAGAAAAATAGTTTGCAAGATTTTAAAAGAAATGCCCAGAAATTTACTTTTAGTGCATAGATTTCACTGGACAACAAATTTTAACTTTTTTTGCTTCCTAAAAACTTTAGCTGTTCTATATAGATTTTGGCACGCTGAATCCAGTGGTGTTCTCAGAATTTTTGTATCACGTCAGGTTTTTGAGAAAAATGGTTTGCAAGATTTTAAAAGAAATGCCCAGAAAGTTACTTAGTGCATAGATTTCACTGGACAACAAATTTTAACTTTTCTTTGCTTCCTAAAAAACTTTAGCTGTTCTATATAGATTTTGGCACGCTGAATCCAGTGGTGTTCTCGGAATATTTTTACCACGTAAGGTTTTGAGAAAAATAGTTTGCAAGATTTTAAAAGAAATGCCCAGAAATTTACTTTTAGTGCATAGATTTCACTGGACAACAAATTTTAACTTTTTTGCTTCTAAAAAACTTTAGCTGTTCTATATAGATTTTGGCACGCTGAATCCAGTGGTGTTCTCAGAATTTTTGTATCACGTCAGGTTTTTGAGAAAAATGGTTTGCAAGATTTTAAAAGAAATGCCCAGAAAGTTACTTAGTGCATAGATTTCACTGGACAACAAATTTTAAGAATTTTTGCTTCTAAAAACTTTAGCTGTTCTATATAGATTTTGGCACGCTGAATCAGTGGTGTTCTCAGAATTTTTGTATCACGTCAGGTTTTTGAGAAAAATGGTTTGCAAGATTTTAAAGAAATGCCCAGAAAGTTACTTAGTGCATAGATTTCACTGGACAACAAATTTTAACTTTTCTTTGCTTCCCAACAAACTTTAGCTGTTCTATATAGATTTTGGCACGCTGAATCAGTGGTGTTCTCAGAAATTTTGTATCACGTCAGGTTTTGAGAAAAATGGTTTGCAAGATTTTAAAAGAAATGCTCAGAAATTTGACGTAGTGCATAAATTTACAATGTACTGGATTCATTTTTGCCAAAATCTATACTGAACAACAGCTAAAGTTTGTTGGGAAGCAAACAAAAGTTAAAATTTGTTGTCCAGTGAAATCTATGCACTAAGTAACTTTCTGGGCATTTCTTTTAAAATCTTGCAAACCATTTTTCTCAAAAACCTTACGTGGTAAAAATATTCCGAGAACACCACTGGATTCAGCGTGCCAAAATCTATATAGAACAGCTAAAGTTTTTAGGAAGCAAAAAAAAGTTAAAATTTGTTGTCCAGTGAAATCTATGCACTAAGTAACTTTCTAAGCATTTTTTTAAAATCTTGCAAACCATTTTTCTCAAAACCTGACGTGATACAAAATTCTGAGAACACCACTGGATTCAGCGTGCCAAAATCTATATAGAACAGCTAAAGTTTTTGAGGAAGCAAAGAAAAGTTAAAATTTGTTGTCCAGTGAAATCTATGCACTAAGTAACTTTCTGGGCATTTCTTTTAAAATCTTGGAAACCATTTTTCTCAAAAAACCTGATACAAAAATTCTGAGAACACCACTGGATTCAGCGTGCCAAAATCTATATAGAACAGCTAAAGTTTTTAGGCAGCAAAAAAAAGTTAAAATTTGTTGTCCAGTGTAATCAGTTCAAAATTCATTTTAAATCTCATGCAAAGAAAAAAACATGCTACGGGTGGCGCTCATGCGTGTAAACACAGACTCGACTCAGCTGCGGGTAAAACTCTCCCGTTTAGCCGAAGTTGGGTCCGGAGTGCTCTTCAGTACTGACCACGGGAGCTATATAAATTCTCGTAATGAATTAATGAATTAGAAAGAACTGCAAACAGTGCAGTGCAAAGTGAACAGTATACGAACCATGCAAGCGTTTTAAATCTGTGAGGACATAAGGTATACCGCTTCATTTACGACCACGACCACATAACTATACATGTATTTGCTCCAAAAAGACAATATAATACAGGTTATCCCTCGAGTTCTATATATGCGCTCTTGGTGATATAATCTGACATTGTATGAATTAAAGCACAACACTCATTCTAAACTTCCTTTACCACTTGCATCATATATAGCGGTGTGTCTACCTGTTTCATACCAATAAACGAATAAATTATTTGTAAATTCAGAGAAAGTTCAACTGGGAGAAAACTGCACAACGTTAGTGTCTGCGTTCACCAGATACTCGTATTCGGCCGGCGCATTTGCAGACGGACGCGTATATATGAAATATATATGGTTGATTTGTCTTGGGCAGTTGTCGAACAAAACAGCCAGGTACCCGCGGGAAATCAGAAACAGCGCGCGAGACACGGACAGGAATCAGAGTAAAGCCACGGAAAAACAACAACAGTGGCACATCAAACGTCGCCGAAATAATCGACACTTGCGAGGAACAACAGAACGACCAGACACAAACCCACTCTCCCCCACCACCACCACTCCCACCCCACCTCACCCTAACACAGAAGCACCCACCCACCGTAATACGCTCTGTTGTATGTTGTCGGTGTCTGTCTCGGTACTCTTTGTTAGTCAATCAGTCAGTCAGTCGGTCAGTCGATCGGTCGGTCGGTCGGTCATTCTCAATTTCTCTATGTCTGTCTGTCTGTCTGTCTCTCTCTCTCTCTGTCTCACTGTCTCTGTCGCTCTGTCTCTCTCTCGTGCCCTATCTTGTGCTCCCTCTGTGTCTCTCTATGTCTCCTTGTGTCTCCTTGTGTCTCCTTGTGTCTCTCTGTGTCTCTGTGTCTCTGTTTATCTGTTTCTGTCTCTGTCTCTGTCTGTCTCTCTCTCACTTTTCCTTTCTGTCTCTTATGCTCTCTCTCTCTCTTTCTGTCTCTGTCTGTTACACTTACTCACTCTCTCCGTCGCTCTGTTTCTGTCTCTGTCCTTGTCTCTGTCTGTCTGTCTCTCCCTTTCTGTCTGCACTCTCGCTTTGTCTCCTTCTCTCTAAATTCTGTGTGTATAATTGTATATATGTCTGCCTCCCTATGTTATGTGGGCCCTTCTCCGCTGTCTATCGCTTTCTGTCTATCTGTCTGTCTCTGTCTGTCTGTCTATGTCCGTCTCTGTATGTCTCTGTCTGTCTGCCTCTGTCTGTCTCTGTCTGTCTCTCTCTGTCTCTGTCTCTACCCTCTGCCTTTCCCGTCACACTACCTCCCGTCCCATCGCCCCGCATACCCCTCCCTTCCCATCCCAAGACTCGTGGCACCGAGTCCAAACACGCCGTCCTATTTGACGCAGCCAAACGGCGTCAATTGGTGTGGAGGTGTGTCGGCGTGTGCGTCTACACTGGGTGTCGAGTAATTGATGTTTTCCTTTGCCCAGAAACAGAATCAGTTATTAACGAGACAAAAATAGCAGAGCACAGTATGGCCTCCGCTCTATCTCTCCGTCCATTCACAACTGTCAATATTATGGCGCTATAGAAGTCTTTTCGTATCTCTGCGTATGTCTGTGTCATGATATTTATATAGCGCCGTTATGAGCGCAGTTCCACTGAGTACGATAACATACATGGGAGGTGGTTTAGGGTAATGGTTACACTTTGACACGAAGAGCAGAAGATCAGCACGGACGCGCAATCGCTTCCCGCTACCCTCCCAAAGGTCGACTCAACCTTTCATTCGTCAGATGGCGTTGGTAAAATGAGCAGTAGGCGCCTTGCATAGCTGCCAAACAGTTAAATTCGACTCCTGTAACAACTTGTGATCATCCGTTCATACTATGACTTGTGATCATACTGCGATGTGTCAGTTTGAAATAATAAACGAAGATATTTATTTACATTCTCGACATGCAGTGTAGTTTCACTGGTTCGGGTCGGGAGCGCCACTGATGAGTTGTTTTCCTAAAGTGGCGCTTTATAAATGTCAGAAAGCAATACAATAGAGACTCTGAACATCCATGTCATCTGTCAGCTGTTGACGTTAATCCGTTGGCTGGTTCCACGTGTGTGCGTGGGCCTGCCACTGGTGAATCTTTTAGCGTGTATACTGTGAATGGTTTTGCTAACTGATGCATTATATTCGTTCGTAATGACATTTAGCATCATATTATAGGTTAGCGCAGAGAGCGCCTCTGAGTAGATATCTTGAAGTGGTGCTATATAAATGTTCAATTACATTGCATTTTATTATAATGTGATTAATCGGCTGATGATTCTACATTACATTTTTACATTAGAATAGAATGCAACGCAACGCCATGACATTACATCATACTTCATTACTTTACAGATTAGTTTACATTAGCGTGATCATGTATACAGTAATTCCAACAAGGTTGAACTCCGACATGCACTGTTTTTACTCTGACAGTGCCAGTCCCAAGCCTGGATGAAGGAGGGCGACGCGAACGGTCTTTGTTATCACAAAGGGGGTCGTTCAACTGAAACTACTATAATAACTATATGGTACTCCAACAAGGTTTGCCTCGACTACGGTTGCTATGCGGCGCGTCTAGAAACCGCTAGATGAGATTACGGTTGCTAAGACACGTGTTCCAGTGTTCCTTGCTGTTCGTCTTCCACCGAAAGAAAGCAGACGATTACTTTGTAACGAGATTAAGCGCGCGGATGATTAGATTATCGATGCAACGGATTAGATAAGCCAACCGGATTAACTGTCTACGCGATCCTTAGCGAGTGGTGCAAGGGCGAAAGAAGTGGTAGCTGTATGGGTTTGATTCACGCCTTCTAAAGGGAGCGAAGGAAACGAAGAGCTATAATCACATTTGGAGGCGATTTGTCGGTGATTTATACTCTGTTGTTCGTAATAGCGATTGATCAACAGCCGCCAGAGGACCGATTGCATGTTGAAATCGCTTGTAATCGGTTGTTATGCCACGTATGAGCATGCATGCGCGGTTCGGCGATTATTGAGAGGCGTATTAGTATGCACTGGCAGACAGACAGCCAGGCAGACAGGCAAGGATACATGCAGGAAAACAAACAGAAAGACAAGCAGACAGTGAGGCAGATCGACAGGCACAGAGGTTAGACAGACAGGTTGTAAATATGTATACGGTTGAAACTGAGCAAAGGGAACAAGAAAAAGAAGAGGTGGACCGTGGAAGCAGAGAAGAAGAGGAGGAGCAGGAAGAGGAGGAGGAGGAGGAGGAAGAAGAAGAAGAAGAAGAAGAACAACAACAACAACAACAACAACAACAACAACAACAACAAAACAAGAAACAACATGCAGAACAAGAAGAAGAACAGTCCCTTAACTCTGAGGCAGCATGCATGGGTATACGTATACGAAGTGCTAACGACTTCAATTTCTTAGCCACGGCATGTGAGGGCGGGTGGCCAGTCCTCTCCCTTACTGTCTCATCTTCCCACCAACAGTGTACGGTCAGTGTACTCATTATAGCTGAGTTGGCCAAATTTCTGCCATGACGGAGATTTGAACCTCTGACCTCTCGATTGACAGTCAAGCACGCTAACCACAAGGGTATTGTAATTGGTCAGTATGTCTATTGGTCGGTCAATCGGTCAGCGAAAGGGCAGCCAAGCAAACAATGACTCCAGAATCAGAATTAGCTGCTGAAATTCGCTTAGAATTAGCCGCAGCTAATCAATTGGCAATTAGAATTACATCTCGATAATTTATACATATATTTGCTTCATGAATTTGTCAAATTTTAGTCAAGGCACAACAAAATTACGGCAGCAAGTTACTGTAGTCATTTAGCTCGCATGGTTTCCTTGTTGGCAAATGATATCGTGGAGCTAAAACTGTCATTAGGTTTACGAAACTTTCATTTTCCACTACAGAAATTGGTCGCATGAACTGAAGCAAGTAGTTTGACACAGCAGTTGTTACCTATAGTTCCTAACATAATTTTTTATCCAATCGATTAGAATTAGGCTCAATTAGCTATAAACTTCTACTAATTAATTAGAATTAGAATTAGGATTAGGCGACAGCTAATCGAATAGAATTAGAATGAGCTGTTTTATCTAATCGATTAGAAACTAATCGATTAGTTACCCAACTCTGACTGACTCAATCAACCTATTATATACTCAACTGTGATTGTATGCACCGTGGTTGCTCTCCCTGAGTCTCCCAACCCCTTAAGGAAAGCAGACGAAAGAAGAAGCCAAGAATAACATTTTCCTAACAATACCACCGCAGTAATCTGACACCCGACACCAGGCAATTAATTAATTAACCTAATCCCAACTCCGGTTCATTAATCGCACAGCGTTGCCCCGCCCCTAATACCGCGGCTGCCTGACATTGATTGGCAGACAACCGATTACGACCTCTGGCGTTTGAAACCTCCAAACACCTGACTTAATAATCAGTGTTTTAATCAGCGTCGATTTGCCAGCGGGGTGCATGGGAAAGAAGGGTTTCGATGGCGAGGCCGCTAGGGTGGTATAGCGAGCGACAGCTGAGCGGAATTATTAGCCCCTTGCCGCTTGAAGGGTCTGAATGCGACAGATAGCGTGATAGATTACCAACAGCCGCCAACGAAGGAGCGCGCTGGCGGGTCGTGAACGGCGCGGATCTTGGATCGGCGTAGAGTGATTAACGATAAGAATGCGATGTAAATGCGACGATGGGATCGGTGTTTACCATCAGCAGGAGTATCCCAGCACAGCCTACATAAATACTTAACCCACTGTCAGTCCGTACGCCTGCTCCTTGTCGGATCCCTTCCCTCGTCTGTCCCTCAAATACATACATACGTACGTACAAACGTCTGTTAATCCATTCATCCATTAATTCGTCTACCCATGATCCACATACAAGTCCGATCGTTCATCCATCGTTCCTTTACTTCCTCCATCTATCCATTCACTCATCCATCTACATGTATTCACCCCAACATACATCCACTAACCCACCCACCCAAGCCCACCAACACACCAACCCAACAACCCACTCACGGATCGATCCATCGATCTATCCATTGATCCATCCATCCATTCATCTATCTATCCATCGATCCATCGATCCATCGATCCATCCATCCATCCATCCATCCATCCATCCATCCATCCATCCATCCATCCATCCATCCATCCATCCATCCATCCACCCATCCATCCATCCATCCATCCATCCATCCATCCATCCATCCATCCATCCATCCATCCATCCATCCATCCATCCATCCACCCACCCACCCACCCATCCCCATCCATCCATCCATCCATCCATCCATCCATCCATCCATCCATCCATCCATCCATCCATCCATCCATCCATCCATCCATCCATCCATCCATCCATCCATCCATCCATCCATCCATCCACCCATCCATCCATCCATCCATCCATCCATCCATCCATCCATCCATCCATCCATCCATCCATCCATCCATCCATCCATCCATCCATCCATCCATCCATCCATCCATCCATCCATTCATCCACCATCCCCATCCCCACATCCATCCATCCCCATCCATCCATCCATCCATCCATCCATCCATCCATCCATCCATCCATCCATCCATCCATCCATCCATCCATCCATCCATCCATCCATCCATCCATCCATCCACCCATCCATCCATCCATCCATTCATCCATCCATCCATCCATCCATTCCATCCATCCATCCATCCATCCATCCATCCATCCATCCATCCATCCATCCATTCATCCATCCATCCATCCATCCATCCATCCATCCATCCATCCATCCATCCATCCATCCATCCATCCATCCATCCATTAGACCCAGCAACATCTGTATCGACACGGTTTTGTTCACACATCCAAGGCCTTTGATACAATCGAGTCAGCCGGTGCCTCATTCCCTCGTTCCCTCCTTCCCTCCTTCCCTCCTTCCCTCCTTCCATCCTTCCAACCTTCCCTCATTCCTTCCTTCCCTTCCTCACCTCCACCCTGTTCCGGACGCAACACAGGCGCCCTCTTACGCCTAGCGACCGTTTGAAGTGTGTTGTCTGCGTATACATGCGCCTCCGGGGGGGTGCGGGCAACTGGCGGAACGGCAGCTGAGCGATAATACGTCAGCGTTGGCGGACATTTGCCAGACGCAGCCGCAAAAGATAAATAGATGTGTTGCGGAGGGTGGATGGGTAACAGTTAGCAGAGCCACATCCACATAAACACATCCGTCCACAGAAGTTCCAATGACGAAGGCTAAACTAAGACCCGGAAAGACCGAGGACCACCTACTCTGGTGCTGCCTGCAGCCGAGGACCACGTGACGCCTTCGTCGTCGGATCAAAGGCTGAATTCGTATTATCGCTCGTAGCTAGTGGTGCAGTTGCTTTAGCGCATTTTCGGCAGGTCATTGTCATTCACTGTTTATTGCTGTTTGTGTGTGTGTGTATTGTATTGTATTGTATTGTATTTGAACACTTGTTATAGCGCCCCTACCAGATTTCCCATTCAGAGGCGCTCGAGGCGCTCGATGTGTGTGTGTGTGTGTGTGTATCTGTGTGTGTGTATCTGTGTGTGTGTATCTGTGTGTGTCTCTGTATTTATGTAATTATGTCTCTGTCTCGTCCTGTCTCAATCTGAGCATTACTCTTCCTTTGGCTTTCTCTTTCTCTTTCTGTCTATGTCTGTGACTTTGTGTGTCTCTGTCTGTATCTCTGTGTGTTTCTGTATCTCTGTGTCCGTGTCTGCGTCTGTCTCACTCTGTCTCTCTTTCTCACCCTCTCCATATCATAATGCATAATATGTGTGTATGCTCATATAGACACGTATATGTGCATGTGTATTGTGTATACTTTGATACTTTGTATATTATGTGTAGTTGTGTACGTATATGCTGATGTGTTTGTGTTGTATACGCATACAGTCACAGTGCCTATGTTAATATTTAGTATATGTATGTGTGTATATATATATATATATATATATATATATATATATATATATATATATATAATTTGTAGGTATATCGCTGAGATCATTAGGCGATGGCATTGCTTTTAGAAGCTCCGCTTATTCAGAAGTAAGGTCTCATTGAAATGAGCGATAATATCGGACAGACAGACGTCGCCAGGGCTCGTCGCAGTTTCACCCCTCTGCCGTCACATGCACACCCCATTTCGTTTGCCTGTCTACGGTGGCATGTAGCGGCCAACACGCGTTCATAATTACCCCAGGTGGTCTAAAACTGATGCTGCCGTTCACCCATCTTTACGCAGTGGGCAACAATAAATCTTCAGTATAAATTTTTCAAAAAAGGAGGGCAAGGAGTAGGATGGTCTTGTCTGGACTTCAGTTTGCTATAGGTTTTGTGCAAATACTGGGATAACAATTTCGCATATCCGCCCCCCACCCCCAAAAAAATAAACAGCAGCAAACCTCAGAACCAGTTCAGCTCAGGAATCCCAGATTTGCATGGTACATTTTTCCCGCCAGCTTACACACACTTACTAGCTCACAGAAGCGCTGCATATAGGCCTACACACGCCATCGTGTGTGTGTGTATTTAGGGGTTACGGCCTAACGGGTTCAAACTCCCAAATAAATTGCCGACATTTTTCATATGCTTTTATGTGCGAAAAAAAACCTTAACTTTTGCGATCATTTTTAATGGAACCCCCCCCATTGTTTCCTGGCTATGCTAATGCACGCCAGCCTAAATAATGTTAAAGTAGTTAAGAACAAATTCCATTTATAGGCTACTTAAAGTCTGTTAAAAATGCACTTGTTGCGTAACTCCGAGCATCACCATTTGCGCCGACAGTAGACAGTTTTGTAAAGCATACTATAGAAGTATAGCTTGCTATATACTGACGATGCTTTATAAATTGTCGTAATAACAATAATACTTACAATTAAGCATAAAATGTTGGTGATAAATAACTTTGCCACTATTGTCGTACTCTGGTAGTGCCAGTCCCAAGCATGGATGAAGGAGGAGGGCGACGCTAATGATCTTTGTTATCACACAGTGTCGTTAAAACTGAAATTACTACTACTATGCTGGTGATGGCACTTATAAGCTACCATTTGCTCTTGAATGTTTTCCTATTTTATTCGTAACGTCGAACACGCGCAAAAACGTACCGATGACAAAATCGCCCCCGCAAACAGCCAATTAACAATACGAAGTTCGTATAAGGTCGGCCATGTTTTCTCCGACCTATTGCAGATCTTATCGCTGGGTGGCGCGGCGGAGTCTAGACGCGGCGACCCCTACCGTTAATAAATGGTTTCAGCACCGTGACACGTGACCGTGTTCATCTTGTTTAGGTTCTTTGTTTGCGTGCTGCCGAAAACACGAAGGGCGGTGAGATTTGTTTGTGGGTGGGTGGGTGAGTTTGAGGCGCGCTGCTTTGAATTTTGAAACAGGGTAATTTGAGGAGGGTGATTTTGGAGAGAGTGCATGATAAAGGTAGGTTGATTTGGGAATGGTTATCTGGGAGTCGGAGAGGGCTTTAAATGCGGTTGGGTGACTGAGGAAGAATGACTTAGGGGAGGGTGATTTGGGAAAATAATAATAATAATAATATTTATTCTTTAATCAAGCGCCTGACAAACGCACTGCGCTGTACATGTACATTAGGGTGTCCCATGACAGCATTGAAAAATAATAATTGATTAAACTTTTAACGCAGTCCCTCTAAAAAGTTTCTTTATGGTCCGATAATAACACCTTCCAAATTTTTTGACATTTAAAAAATATTTATGGGTCCCCCAATGCTCATAGAATTAGTGTAATTTCTCCTATTTTACGCGTGACATTTCTGAGTTTGACAATTTTCGTAGGATCACACTTTGATCCCATAATAACATGCGCAGTACCTTTAGAAAGCTCTTAAATAGTAGAATCTACAAACATATAGCCTTATTGTTTATGTGAATAAAGTTTTAAGTGTGAAGAAGGTAGAAATCATGCAGAATAAAGATGTTTTCGCAGTGAAACTGCCGAACAAATCACGGATGACTTTCGAGCCTGAAAATCTGTCATGCACTGGGATTCCAAGCTGCTGCCTGACATCACTGGAGTAGACATGGGCAAAGTGGACAGATTGCCAGTCCTGATTTCTTCTCTAGTTGATGGAAATACCAAACTTCTGGGTGTGCCAGAGTTGGTCTCTAGGTCAGGACATGCAGCAGCAGTAGCAGTTCTGGACCTTTTAAAGTTGTGGCAGTGCAATGCATTTGTAATCGCCATGTGCTTTGACACAACGGCCTCAAATACTGGCAGAGTTGGAGTCTGCAGCCATCTAGAGACTGGCATCAGTCATAATCTGCTGTAGATGGCTTGTCGACATCACATGTTTGAAGTCCTGTTGTCTGACGCATTCGGTTATCCAGTTGACGGCCCGTGAATTACAGGGCATCCAACGATTTAACAGATTTGTTGTTAACATCTACACGTACATCCAATCGTGGTTCTGATGTGGAGTCGCTGCTGATGCACCCATCAATGACATTCAACTAATCCAAAGGCTGCATGACTATGATGTTGTCGCTCTGCAATCCACAGGACTGAAGATGATGCAGCGTCATTCTTGATACCTAAGACAGGAGCCATCGACCATATCTCTGTTCTCTCAGCATCTGTCTACTGAAGAGAAAGCAGTTTATCTCGACAATGGGAGATGCTTGGGGATTGCACCTGGTTCAGTCTCTTTCCTGTAGATCAACGGAGTTATCTATTTCTTGAAGCTTCTTCCGAACTACTGCCATCGACGACAGTTTTCTTGATTTTCCAGTTGAAGAATGGTCGGAAAGTCAATCGTATGAGATCACATAATGAGTTTGTTAATTACTTGACCTGTGTGAATAACAATGCTGAACGTGGCGTAGCTCTGAAACAAAATTTCATTTCAACAATAACGAAGAACGAGGTTTCTTCTACAAGTTGTCGAAAAACATCGGCATGACTTTTCTAAGAACAATCGTGACAATCTTGCAGACATGTAGAATTGTAAATCGGTCCATAGCCATAGCTGTACCGCCTCTTTGGAACAAACTCCCACCAGTGCTACGACAAATATCTGATCCATTCCACGAACTCACCAAAACCTCACCTCTTGCTATCTTTCCACAGGTCTTCCACTCGAAACTGAAAACACTGCTTTTTCACAAAGTCTATCCCGATCCTATTCCTTCACTTCCCTCACCTCTCTCGCCATTTCAACTCCAAGCATCATCCACCTTAGCCGTCTGACTGTCTGCCTGCCTGACTCACTGGATCTTGACCACCTGCTATCGATTCTGTTTTGATTAAGCGCCTGTGAATAAGTTGGTTCTTGCGTCTTCGCTTAATGGGCGCTCTAGATATCTCGAGTTTGCGATTACGATTAGAATGTAGATTGTAGAACTGAAGAATAAGCACCTAAAGGTGTAAGCAGTGATAAAGAATGAGCAGATGAATGTATGAAGGAGCTGAAACCATGGCTTGTTGCATTATCAAGGATTTGTAATAATGACTACCCTTAGCAATGAGTGCATAGCAGTTACTGATATTGCGAGTTTTGTACAATTTTTGCATTATTTGATCGTAAAACAATACCTAAGTATCGGATTGTATCCAATAAAGTTATATACTTGTAGATTCTACTATATAAGAACTTTCCAGTGGTATTAAATATGTTATAATGGGGTCAAAGGTTGGTATCTTACAGCGTTTAGAAATTGAACACGTCAGGCGCAAATTATGCCAATATGGCCCTATATGGGGTAAATGTAAGTGTCTTGGGGGACCCCTAAATATTTTTAAATGTCATAAAACTTTCCAGTTATTATTATGGGACCATAAAGAAACTTTTTAGAGGGACTGCATAAAAAATTTCAACAAAAAATATTTCTGGGACACCCTAATGTACATGTTATGCAATTAAAACAATTCACAAGAACACAAATGACAGAAGACATAAATCTTAACTACTAACAGAACAGACATCCTGCAATACACGTCGCTAATAGCAGCCTACAAAGCTTTTCCGCCCTACGGGACTCGAACTCGGTACCTCGAGATCTCTATGCCAGTGTGTTGTCTAATGCGCTATCGGGCCCCCAAAAAGTGAAATGAGAAGGGTGATTCGAGTGTGGTGATTCGTGTAGGGTTATTAATGAGTTGGTGATCTGGTAGAATATGTCATACAGGTAAAATAAGTTGGCCTAAAACAGAGATTTACCTCATGCAGTCGAAACTATAGCGTCGCCTGTCGATTGCTGTCCTTTCGTGGGTGAGAATATAAGCTGACTGTGAACCAATAAATGGGGAATAATGTGAAATGAGTAAGCCCACAATTGTTTATACCATAGCCCTTGCTACTGCTGTTACACGAGAAATGAAATTTATAATAATAATAATTATTATTATTCTTGAATGAAGCGCCTGACAATCGCACTGCGCTGTACATGTAAATGTTATGACGATTAAACAATTAACAAGAAAACATATTGCAGAAGACATAAAATCATAAATGAACAAAGTTGCAGCCATGCATGTAAGGCGCATGCTCATTGTACTTTTGCTGCCACATAATTATAGGAAATGAAAGTATGCGCTAAGGCCAGGGGCCTTATGGGAATCGAACCGGGTCCGTGAGCACTCCAGGCAAGAGTGTTATCCTTTATACAATCCCCCTTAGGTAGCGCCAGGGTTAACTGTCAACGCTTGACTCTTTCCACTCCACTGCCCCTATGAATATTTATGAAGGCTGCGGACATGTAGCAGTTGCCTTAATGACCAACTAATTTTATATATATGCTGACCACGAACTGAGTCGACACGCATGCACCGGACACAGACTGGACACTACGGACTGGACACGCGGAGTGGACATAACGGTCAAGCGGCGAGTAATTGGTTTGTCCTTTTGGCCCGGTGTCTGCTTATTGAGCGGTCATTGTAATGTGCCTCAGCTCATTAATCGTTACTGAGTGACTGGCCATGAGGACCTGGCTAATCATCTCCTGCGCGAATTAACAGTATTGGCTATATAGATGTGTGCTTGGGCTGGACGATTTCGCATCGCCTTGGGGTGAAATGGCTGGTTGGATGCGACTTTCCCACGTTCTTTGTGTATACCTGTTGCCCTTCTGCCCATTGAATATGTAATGTGAATATTCATTCATTCGTTCATCCATTCATCCAGTCAATGTATCAAATCGTCCATTCATCTTTTCATGCATTCATTAATTCATTCACTAATTCACTTATTCCTTAATTCGCTAATTCATTACCTCATTCTTTCATTCTTTCATTCTTCATTCATTCAGTCGTTCACTCATTCACTCATTCATTCATTCGTTCATCCATTCATCCAGTCAAAATATCAAATCGTCCATTCACCTATTCATGCATTAATTAATTCATTAATTAATTCACTAATTCACTAATTCACCAATTCACTAATTCACTAATTTGTTAATTCACTAATTCATTACCTCATTAATTCATTCATTCATTTATTCTTCATTCTTCATGCTGCAATACTCATTCATCATTCAGTCGTTCACTTCATTCACTCATTCATTCATTCATTCATTCATTCATTCATTCATTCATTCATTCATTCATTCATTCATTCATTCATTCATTCATTCATTCATTCATTCAATAGTTCATTCATTCAATAGTTCATTCAATCATTTGTTTTCACCCGTATCTTTTTTATCTAAGCACAGATGCCCCAATATTTGCATATTTAATTATGTATACGTATTGATAACGGTTCTGTAATCTGTATGAGGTACGAAGCAATTAAGTTAACGAACAATCGAATGGAGTGAAATGAAGAGCGGAGTCAGTGATAAGCGGAGGGGAGCTCAGGGAGCATGAGAGAGCAGCGAATTGAGCGGAAGTTTATTCTCTTACGTTTGTTTGTTATTTCCACACTTTTATTAATGTTTTCCATTTGTTGTTCTTTCACAACTATCATTTACTTGCATATGACAGTTATTTGCCTCTATTCACAAATTCATAATTTATTAACATTAGTTATAGCGCGAAGGCAATTAATTTTCATATCATTGTTCCTCTCTGCTCTCCCGCCCCAATGTTTTATCTCAGCTAGCAGAGGAGTGCTTAACAGGAGTCGATGTTCACCCCTGCGATTGGGTGGATGGGTGGATGGGTGGATAGTCCAGCCGCCCTGGCACAATAACTTCCGGGTGTCCATGCAACAGATGGCTTGGGGCGGATACGCTCGGGCGGACGCCTTCCGCCCCCAAAATCCGCATCATCAGCCTCGTCAACATCTATAGCATCAAGAACGCCCCTCGTCCATATATACGCCTCTTTTCCTCCGCCTCCTACTGCTTGCCCTGCTATAATCCTACGTCTCCCACTGCTCCTTCTCTTCACCTCCTTCTCCTCTTCTCCTTTTCTCCTCTTCTCCTCTTCCTCTCCTCCCTTCTCCCTTCTTCCTCCTCCTCCTCCTCCTCCTCCTCTCCGTCTCCTCCTCCTTCTCCTCCTCCCTCCTCCTCCCTTTTCCTCTTTTCCTCCGCCTTCTATAGCCTGCATGCTATTCCTACATCTCCTCCTCCTCTTCTTCCTCCTCCTCCTAGTGATCTTCTCTTCCTCCTCCATCCTCCTCCTCCTCATCCTCTTACCCCTCCTTCTGCAACTGATCCTCCTCCTTTCCGGTCATCAGCCACTCCTCCCCTTCTTCTCCCGAATCACAATTCCAGATTAGTTTCATATAATAGCGCTTAAGCACTATTCGCATCATTGGCCAATTGAGCCAATCATGACTGACACCCTGCAGCGCCATGCAGAATATGCCCCTTATGTCTTCCGTTCATTTTACATTCATTAATAATTAGCAACTTCTACGGCGCCCGGGTCTAATTATACACAAGGCATGAACCGATGGCATTTACCCAAATCCCAACAGGTATATATACTATAGCAGTTCATAAAATTTTAAAACATATTTTAGTCATATTTTCATCGCTCATCCAACTTCTACTTCTACTACAACTTATTTCCATCCTTCATCCAACTTCTACATCTACTAAAAATATTTTAATCGCTCATAGAACTTCTAGTTTTACCGCAATAATTTGGTATCAGAATCATTTTTTATCGCTCATCCAGCTTCTATTTCTGCTATAAATATGTTCATCCAACTTCTAATGTTACTGGAATAATTTAGCATTAATACCATGTTTTCATCGCTCATCCAACTTCTAGTTTACTATTACATTATATTTATGACCTGCTATACCGGTTGGGATTTGGATATATGCGAACCGATGGTGCTCCAGAAATCAAGGCACAGTGAGGTCAACACCCAAAAGGATGAAAGAGATAAAGGCGGCGGATGTTAGATAAGTCAGTGGAAACAGTTTTCTGTTTATACAGAAATGATAGATTGTGACTGAAAATGAAATAATTATACATAATACGTTTTATATAATTATATTGGCAGAGACGTAAGCGCACAGGTCAGGACAGATACTCAGAGAGACAGGACAGATAGATAGACAGACAGATAAGCAGATAGATAGACAGACAGAATAACACTGCAGAAAGATAAACGAGGATGCAAACAGCGATATGATCCATTCATACGGGTAAAACAGACGAGACAGGCAGAAGGAAAGACGAGCAGGCATACATGCGTAAATACATCCATACATACATATGTACAGACAAACGGACAGACAGACACAGACACACAGACACAGACATACAGAAGCACAGACAGACACAGGGACAAACAGACACAAGGACAGACGCACACACATACAGACACACAGACACACACAGACACACACAGACAGAGAGGCAGTCACACACACACAGACACACACACAGACACGCACACAGATACACAGACAGACGCACAGACAGACAGACGCACACAAAGAGACACACAGACAGACAGACGCATGTACACGGGCAAATAGACAGACACACAAGCAGAAACAGACAGACACAGACAGATACACAGACACACACAGGTACACACACAGACAGACACAGACAGACACACATAGGTACACACACAGACACAGACAGACACACATAGGTACACACACAGACACACAGACACACAGACACACATAGGTACACACACACACACACATAGGTACACACACACAGACACAGACAGACACACATAGGTACACACAGACAGACACAGACAGACACACAGACACACATAGGTACACACACACACAGACAGACACACATAGGTACACACACAGACACAGACAGACACACAGACACACATAGGTACACACACACACACACATAGGACACACACAGACACAGACAGACACACATAGGTACACACACAGACACAGACAGACACACAGACACACATACACACACACACACAGACAGACACACAGACACACATAGGTACACACACAGACACACATAGGTACACACACACAGACACAGACAGACACACAGACACACATAGGTACACACACAGACACAGACAGACACACATAGGTTCTACAGACACACACACACACAGACACACATAGGTACACACACAGACACAGACAGACACACATAGGTAGACAGACACACTTGACACAGACAGACACACATAGGTACACACACAGACACACATAGGTACACACACACAGACACAGACAGACACACATAGGTACACACAGACAGACACAGACAGACACACAGACACACATAGGTACACACACAGACACAGACAGACACACATAGGTACACACACACAGACACAGACAGACACACAGACACACATAGGTACACACACACACACACAGAGTCGGTGACGGATAATAAGTGACATTGCTATTAGGACACAATCAGAACACAGTTGAACTCTATCTTTTTCTTCGTGAATCGTCATTACATTACATTAAAGATCGTCTATACAGCAACGAGAGAGCATCGCAGACAATCACTCATTGTCTCCAGAGCATCTCTTCCTCCGTTCATCTCCATTGTATTCGACGATGTTCCCTCCATCACCCGCATCAGCAACCGGGGCATATAAACCGCCGTCGGGTCGTATAAGCGATGGAGAGTATAGGTCGCCCTTAAACCCGCCGATCGGCAAATTGAGACGCGGATCGTCGTTCGAAGCCAAGTGGTCAACTGGTCAACTGGTCACTATCAGCCAACTTACAGACGCGACATCAATTTCCAACGCAACCCCTTGCAATCCTTCAACAGCTTCATTTCTCTAATCGCCTGGACGAGGATCGCGAGTGACCGCCGCGGCCATTGCGCCCATCAAAGACGGGCTTAGCGGTCAGCCGAGCGGTCAGCGTGCGGCCATCCAGATAGAGGGATAATGACCACTGAACGACCATCACGAGAAATTGCGCCAAGATCCACAACTGCGAGTACTCTGGTAGCGCCAGTCCCGAGCATGGATAAAGGGGGGAGCGACGGTAATGATCTTTATGACACGACGTCGTTAGAGAGAGTAAGTAGCTAATCATCAATACTAGATGCACCGACAACGACGACGACGATGATGAAGACAACAATGTCGTTGTTTGTATCGCGCGAAAGAGCAATGTCTCTCCCCATCAGACATTAATGTCATCGTCGCATCGTTAGACACGGAGTTCATTAGCAAGGCGAAGGGGACAGGTTGGACAAGAGCACCAAACTGTGTGTGAACTTTGGTCTGGTTCATTTGGTTGTATGTAGGCCCTATGTATGTATGTATATATATGTGTGTATGTATGTATGTATGTATGTATGTATGTATGTATGTATGTATGTATGTATGTATGTATGTATGTATGTATGTATGTATGTATGTATGTATGTAGCACTTGTTATAGCGCCCCTTCAAGATTTCTACTCAGAGGCGTTCCCGACTACAGCGCGGACACTGAATCGGAGTTTCACGCCGAAGCACATGAGCAATTGCGAGTGAAGGACTTGCCCAGGGTCCCTACGCGGCGGCTTGAGGTGGATTCGAACCCGCAACCCTCCGGCTGCAAGGCACCGAACATACCCCTACACCACCGCGCCCCACATATATAATATAGTTTTTGGTATAGGATCGACGCGATCAGTGCTTACGGATCTTGTCACGTCACTTTCAGATATCATGCAGGCTG
>JACEVL010000077.1:1190635-1215635 GCA_020284085.1 Aporrectodea caliginosa
AAAGCAGGCTCCATATCATGTCAAATGCTTCCAAAAACGCTGGTGGCTGTTGGGATCCGCGCCAAACCCCTTACCGCGGAAGCGAGCGCCTGGAGTGACGCGATCCGTTGCTTCGGCACCCTCGCTATAGTCCGCGTGCCAACAATTTAAAACTTTGCTTCCCTACAAAATTTCCCGCGGACGCCCATGATGATGGTGGTGATGGGGTGGTGGTGGTGGAGTGATGGTGGTGGTTGGGATGGTGATGATGGTGGCGGCGGTGGTAGTGGTGATGATAGTGGTGGTGTTGGTGTGATGATGGCGGTGGTGGTGGTGGTGGGTGGTGGTGGTGGTGGTGGGGGTGGTGGTGGTGGTGGGTGGTGGTGGTGGGGTGATGATGATGGTAGTGATGGTGATGATGGTGGCGGTGGTAGTAGTGGTGATGATAGTGGTGGTGTTGGTGTGATGATGGTGGTGGTGGTGGGTGGTGGTGGTGTTGGTGTGATGATGGTGGTGGTGACGGGAGTGGTGGGGCTGCTGGTGGTGGCAGTGGAGTGATAATGATGATGATCATGATGATGATGATGATGATGATGGTGGTGGTGGTGGTGGTGGTGGTGGTGGTGGTGGTGGTGGTGGTGGTGGTGGTGGTGGTGGTGGTGGTGGTGGTGGTGGTGGTGGTGGTGGTGGTGGTGGTGGTGGTGGTGGTGGTTCTACCGCTGATGATGACGACAATTTTTATCCTACACATTCCGCACCCAATTCATTACTCTTTTAAGTTATAAGGATATACCTTAACCCCCATCCTCTCACCTTGAATGAATTGCTCCCGTTACGTATCATCTTTCTCACCCTCACCCACCCACCCACCCACCCACCAACCTACTTACCCCTTTAGGATGGAGGGCTTCTTGGAGGCAGTCGTTGACCCCTTAACCAGCAGCAGCTGCGATCTTCAATTACGGGTTAAAGATGGTTTAATTTTGCCGCTTTTGTCTCATACAGGCGGGACATAACGTTTCTTTGATAAATACGCTGCCCCGTCGAATCACCCCATACCTCTGCCCTTCCCTCAATCCCCACCACCCCCGCCGAGGGATATTGAATCTAACAGCATCTATCAATGTCAGACACCCTCGGCAGAGGTCGCCGGCGTTGAGAGGCCCCCGATGAACGGCGGGGCTGTTTACTGGGTTACTGCGGCGGCGACGGGGGTCAATTAGGGGCAGGGGGTTGATAGGGGGTACTCTTCGAGGGAAGAGAGGGAGGAGGAGGAAGCAGAAGAAGACGAGTCAACTGCGACATCTGGTACCCATGAAAAGATGCTACGGCTGCTGCTGCTGCTGGGATGCGGGCCGCAGCCTTTTGTGCATCGGGCGCTTTCATCCCCGGCGCGGCCATCTGACCCCTGACGACCTCTCGTGATTTGTGTGCCCTATTTGGGCAGCACGGTCAGCCACCCCTCGTCCGCTCGCAGCGCCATCTGACGACGCCCTTCCTCGTCACCAGGCGGCGCTATAACTCATCGGCGCCTATTTAATTCAATGCCCTGACCGTTACCCGTTGAACTCCGAGCGACCCCGTCCGGCTAATTATTCCACCCCGGGGTTGTTGGCGGCGCTGGTCGGGTGTTGCCCTGGCGACGAGGCCCTCGTCCGTCGGTTACCCCTCGGGGCTTTGAGGTCCTTCCCCGCCGACAGCGGCGTCAGGGAGGGCTGGACAAGCGATCCCTCGTGTTCTTGGCGTCGAACAGGACCTCGATACACCTCTGCCACTCCCTTCTTTACCCCGCACCATGACCACCGTCTCCTTGGATATCCATTAGAACAAATCCTGGGTCATTGCTCGCTAAATCCACTTGGACATATGACTTTCAAGTGATGTGTGAAAGGCGCTGTATAAATATTTATGCATATTTGCATGTGTTCATGTAGGTAGGGTATGGACTGTGTATGTATGTATGTATGTATGTATGTATGTATGTATGTATGTATGTATGTATGTATGTATGTATGTATGTATGTAAGTATGTATGTATGTATGTATGTATGTATGTATGTATGTATGTATGTATGTATGTATGTATGTATGTGCATGTGTGTATGTATGTATGTATGTATGTATGTGTGTGTATGTATGTATGTATGTGTGTATGTATGTATGTATGTATGTATGTATGTATGTATGTATGTATGTATGTATGTATGTATGTATGTATGTATGTGTGTATGTAAGTATGTATGTGTGTATGTATGCATGCAGCTTCCTCCCACCGTCCACTTCGTTCCTGCAATAGACTTGACCTCTTGGTTCCCCGTAGTAGAACTGCTATCGCTCAGGCTCGTTCCTTTGCTTCAATTGGTCCCTCTCTTTGGAATGCTCTTTCTCCTTCTGTTCGCTCTGAAATTCTCTCTGGCAGTCTCTCTTCTTCCTTCGCTTTTCTCAAAACCTGTTTATTTTCGCGGGGCTTAGCACACTGGGAGCGCTTCTGAACGGTTCACCCTACGAGAGGCGCTTTACAAATAATTAAATACGATACGGTACGATATGTGTGTATGTATGTATGTGTGTATGTATGTATAGTATGCATATATGTATTTGTGTGTGTATGTATGTATGTATGTAGGTATGCATATATGTATTTGTGTGTAGGAATGTATGTATGTATGTATGTATGTATGTATGTATGTATGTACTATGTATGCATATCTACGTATGAATACATGTGTATTGTGTATGTATATCTGAGTGTCTACCTGTATATGTATGTATGTATGTATGTATGCGTGTGCTGTGTGCACAGAGTGCTGATATTTAATTCCATTCGCTAGGGGCAAACTGCAAAGGTGATTCCTGGCGTTAATGTTCGTTAGATGGAGATGAACCAAACGGCATCAACCTCATATTATTCGGTTGAGTTGTGCGTCCCTTTCATATCCTTAAGCTAGTCTAAGAGACAGCTATGAATTGCTTATAGTTGCTGCCTAACGACACTGTGTCATAACAAATATGACTAGCGTCGCCCTCCTCGTTTATCCAGGCTTGGAACTGGCACTGCTAGAGTACGAGCAGTGGCGGAGTTCGCCAAGGGTATAAAGTGTTAGCTTCATGTCATCAGGTCCCCACCACTTTTAAAATGCGTGGTGACAGTCTCGGTCACATTTCGACCCTGTGCTGAAATATTTTTCGCGATACGAGAGCGTTATTTTGATTTGAAGCATGAGCAAACAACAACAATTGAATTGACTGCAATTCTTTGCATACTTAACAATCGTAATGTAATTTGTATTGTAATGTAACTCCTCTATAATTATTCACCGGCGCTATATCAAATAAAATCCGCAACAGCCAGGCTGCTTTGTCCGTTCCGGTACCAGGTCAGAATCCGGGAAGGTCAAGCCGTACGCGGAGAGAGCATTTGGTGCTACGGTAGTAATCGGTGATGATGGTGGTCATGCATATTATATGGTGGCGCAGGAGCAGAAGAGCCAAAAGCCTTTCTGTTCTCAAACTACTACTACTACTACTACTACTATTCCTTTATTTCACAAACTCGTTGACACAAACGCAACAAGATTACAAAATCAACAGTTTAGATATCGGTTAGACAAAAATAATAGTCAAATAGATAAGAGGGCTAGGAATGTAGGCCTATTAATGACTTAGACCTATTGCTAAAGAGAAAATTATTGTTTAGCCTAATACACCATAAAGTACTCTAGGTATGAAATTTCGATCATCCCTTGCCGGCAAAGTGAAATCATGAGGTCGGGGTCGCAGATTATAATGACGAGTAATTATTGGTGGAAACAGTGAGCGTAACACATGGAAATCGTTCCTAATCACTGCCTTTAGTAGACTTTAGTATATAGACTGGCGTCAGCATCACACACCAGCTGATCAATATCCGGTGAGTTAGGAAAAACAGTTTAAAACGTACTAATTGCTATGTAACTCGGAGCATTAGCATTTGTGCTGACAATAGAAATTTTTGTAAAGCATCCTAGAAGTAGCATGCTACCGACGATGCTATATAAATTGTCGAATTTGCAATAACAATTATTACAAAAGTAGTTTTGTGCGAACTTCTATAACGCAGCGAAGCGCTTTCTCTGTAGCTGGCCCTGCGGTCCGAAACGGGCTCCTTCCATACCTGCGCCTGCTGCCCAAGGTCGCCTCCGACAATTTCTACTGCAATCTTATAACAGTTACTGTCCTCTTTAGCCTTGTTTGGGTCGGGAACGCTCCTGTGTAGTAACCAGGTAACCTTGAAGGGGCGCTATATAAGGAAATTCCAACCCGGAGCAGAAACGAATGTCATATACAGCCGTATACCCTACAATTACTACTATTCCTTTATTGCACAAACTTGTTGACACAAACGCTACAAGGTACAAAAGCTGCAATTTAGATAATAATTAAAGAAAATAATAGTCAAATGGCTAAGAGGCTTAGGAATGTTATTAAAGACTAAGGCCTATTGCTAAAGACCTATAGGTTTTAGCAACGCAGTAATATATTCAAAAGTGACGTCAGTACAGGCGCTATATAAGAGCGAAGGTGAGTTCGATCTGGGAGAGAACGATGGGTATACGTAGGTCAAAGGGTCACGAGATTGCTTGGTAACGACACCGAGGCTAAGTCAGAACGACGTTTATCAACTGATTGCAAAAGACAAACAATAATTGATAAGACGACTACAATCGTCATCACCGTCTGATTGTGTCTGACATAGTTATTATTGGGAGAGTCAGAAACTGTGTCGACCAACACGTAGAGACCAACTTCTGTGTCAGACGAAGATCTACAGACACACCAAGACAAACACACACAAACACCCAGACAGACACACATACACACACACACACACACACATCCAAACACACACACACACACATCCAAACACACAGACACCAAGCCAAACACACACAGACACCCATTTCAAACACACACCCATCCAAACACACACCCAGCGAAACAGGTACTTGTCGGTTTTACGACCCCCAAAATTCTTCATAAATTACGTGATTTAAAATTCCTCATATCCATCAATCCAACTACTATTTACGCAAAGAATTATTTTCATCAATCCAACTTCCATTTACGCAGGCAGACAAGATAAATAATAAAATACGCTAAAATACAGGATATATTCAATCGAAAACTTATTTTCATCCATCCAGCTTCTATTTACGGGAAAAATTATTTCTATCAATCCAGCTTCTGTTTAAAGACAGGAATGTTTTCATCAATCCCACTTCCATATCGGGAAACAATTTTTTTCATCAATCCAGCTTCCATTTTAAAGTGACGATATGAAGAATTTTTGGGGGTCGTAAAACCGACAAGTATACCGCGAAACACACACAGACACCCAGCCAAACACACACAGACACCCATTTCAAACACACACCCATCCAAACACACACCCAGCGAAACACACACAAACACCATCCAAACACACACAGACACCCAGCCAAACGTACACAAACACCCAGAAACACACACAGACACCCAGCCAAACTCACACAAACACCCAGCCAAACGTACACACACACACACCCAGCCAAACGTACACACAGACACCCATCCAAACACACACAGACACCCAGCCAAAAGTACACACACATCCAGCCAAACGCACACATACATGCAGCCAAACACACACAAACACCCAGCCAAAAGTACACACACATCCAGCCAAACACACACACACACCCATCCAAACACGCACAGACACCCATCCACACACACACAGACACCCAGCCAAAAGTACACACACATCCAGCCAAACGCAGTAGTAACGCACACATACATGCAGCCAAACACACACAAACACCCAGCCAAAAGTACACACACATCCAGCCAAACGCCACACACACACACACCCATCCAAACACACACAGACACCCATCCAAACACACATCCATCCAAACGCACACACACAAACACCCAGCTAAACGTACACACACACCCAGCCAAACGTACACAAACACCCAGCCAAACGTACACACACATCCAGCCAAACGCACACACACACTCAAAACACACAAACACCCAGCCAAACGCACACACACACCCAGCCAAAAGCACACAAACACCCAGCCAAACACACAAACACCCAGCTAAACGTACACACCACCCAGCCAAACGCACACAAACACCAAGCCAAACGCACACATACCCAGCCAAACGCACAGAAACACCCAGCCAAACACACCCAAACACCCAGCCAAACACATACCCACACTCCGACGTCCAGACCCACGCATACACACACACACTCATCCAGACAGCGAACACGAAACACACACACACACACACACACACACACACACACACACACACACACAGACACATACACAAGCGAGACACAAACACAGACAGACACTCAGACATACACACAGACACTCGTACACACATACATAAAAATCCACATATATATATACGCAGACGTCGTCGCCATGGCTAAACATAGCGTGCGGCCAATTAGTTGGATCATTGAGGGAGGTGCGTCGACGGCCACTATCTTCGCTTGAGCCGCTATAGCTGTCAGGCGGCGCCTTTCATCCACTGTTTGTCCGTCACACGGAAAATTACATTGGACGACAAATAGAGCCGCACGGACTCACACAAGAAGAGTGATTAATTTGACATACATTTTAAGCGACACGTTTACTTAGATTATATATACATACAAATACATATTCATTCATATATATATATATATATATATATATATCTACGTATATATATCTACAATATATACATAACTATATATATATTCATTCATTCATCATTACTTGAATTTGTATATCGCCTCTTCAAGGGAACTACTCAGAGGCGCTCCCAACCCAAGCGCGGCCAAATAGGATCGTTTTAAGTTGAGAGAGGAATGAAGGAAAAACCGAAAAATTCACAGTTTTAGTCGAGTTTTACGGTATAAAGATAGAAAATATCGAGCCAGCGCTAGGTTGGTGTTCACACGCCGAAGCGCCACCTTCCGAATCCGAATATATATATATATATATATATATATATATATATATACTGACATAATATAAACACATACACGTATGCGGTATGCATGCATGTAGGTACATACATGTATTTATATATATTATCTGTGTGTATTTATGGATATTTAAATAGATCGTATATGTTAGTTTTTCTATGCATATATATGGATATGTCGGTATGTTCAAATAGATATCGAAGGCAAATAGAAAGATAGGAAGATAAGAGCTGACAAGAGTATTGCTGCGTGTATTTTAATCCAGGAAAATGTCATACATAGACGCATATTCATGTATGTGTGCATGTATGTTTGTCTGTTTCACGTATGTATCATAATGTATGTATTCTTGTATGTATGTATGTATTATAAATAAATCTTAACAATGTACGAGTAAGCTTGGTACTGGAATAAAACTACGTATAAATGAGCCTCGTGTATGATGTATTAATATTAGGGCTGGCACTGATTAAAATAATTTTAATCGATTAGTCTCCTAAATTTAATCGAGAGTAATCGATTAAATTCCATTAATTTGTCCATGTTATATAAAGCGTGAAAAACTGTTTAGACTGTATACATTCAAAAATCATTCAATCATTCGACATGCTAAAGTTCAAAATTGTCAAACTGAGCAATGGAGTCAGTAGTAACTACCTTCTATCTACAAAAATCTTCAATGTATTTCGCCATCTTCGACTTTTCCATCAGCATTTACCTAGAATGCAAAATGATCGCTTAATTTTCCACTCAAATATTTCACATTATTACTGTTCGCCATATTGTTTCCCGGAAATAAGTCGGTTGACATCATAAAATAAGTAAGAAAATTAATCGAAAATTAATCGAACAAGCCGAAATTAATTGATTAACATTTTTAACGATTATCGATTAATTAATCGTTAAAATCCGCAGCCCTAATGTAATGTATGTAATAGTATGATATGTATGTATGTATGTATGTATGCATGCACGCATGAATTATGTATGTATGTATGTATGCATGTATGTATGTATGTATGTATGTATACATGTATGTATATATATCCATATATACTAAACACATGTGTATATATATATTTATATAAATCCACTTATGTATGTATGTACGTGCATATATATTAACATACACTTGAATAATATATTCCATTTGTAGGTCTGTTTGTTTACTGATATCGAAACGCAACTTATGGAAAGCGTAACATCTGACGGCGGCGGTCGGCAGCGGCAGGGCCCTCTTGCGTCGGCCTCTCGCGGCGTCGGCGTCGGCCGTTGATGGAGACAGGGACGACTGATGATAACCAAGAGCCACGCCGCACCACTCGCTCCGTCCAATGGCGTGCCAGCCCCGTCGCAGTACCTCCACCTAGCGGGTGCGAGGGAGAGCGTCCTCTCGACCGGTTCGCTATAATAATACGGGCTTTGTTCGAGCGACTATGGAGGGCCCGACACTTGTTAGCTGTCAGCCTGATCAAAGCCGGTCCGGCCCGGTCGGCGAGCGCGGTCCTTGGCCCGTTGCCCGGGCTCCACGAGTGGACCTTGTCGTCGAGAAGGCCCGTCGGTCGGTCGGTCGTAGGAGCAGAAAAGAGGCCGCTTGGGGGAGGCACCGTTGTCGTCCGCGTCGTACGTCTGAATTGGCGGGTAAACAGGTGTGCCTTCAAGTCTTATCTGCGGAAGAAGCGTATCTGACATATCAGCAGAACTAGAGCCCTCTGTCGACCGGTGAGGCTACGACGCGCACTCGACGAGTAGGGATCGAAATGGAAATTCGATTATTGGACTGCGCTGTGGAAAGAAAGACGGAGCAAATGGAAGAACGGACGGACACAAGGAGGAAGGCTGGCTGGCAGACAGGCAGGCAGGCAGACAGACAGAAAAGCAGACAGG
Organism: Aporrectodea caliginosa; assembly: GCA_020284085.1. Taxonomy (NCBI): domain Eukaryota; kingdom Metazoa; phylum Annelida; class Clitellata; order Crassiclitellata; family Lumbricidae; genus Aporrectodea; species Aporrectodea caliginosa. The sequence goes on from JACEVL010000077.1 coordinate 1,199,517, forward strand.
AAGGCAGGCAGACAGGCAAATAGGCAGGCAAATAGGCAGACAGGCTTCCTGGCAGACAGCTAGGCAGGCAGACAGGCAGCCGGACGGACGAACGCACAGACAGATAGACAGACATATGAGCAGACATTTGCACAGGAAAGCAAACAAACAGACAGACAGACAGACAGACAGACAAAGAAACCGACAGACACACAGACTGACGGCATGAGTGAGTCATCCAGTCACTCATTCACTTTTCCATTCACTTACTCAGTGATTCGTTCAGTGACATTCACTCACTATAGCACAATTCACGACTTTCGCTGACAATTTTTCGTCACTGACAATAATATGCGCCTTGACCGCATGAAACAAGTCACACCACACCCCAATATTCGCCAAATTTTACCAATTATTTCACGAATTATCCTTTAAGTGCGTACCAACCCAGCAATTCATTGCAACGAACACTACGAGGTGGGATAGTTTCGACGACCCTGCCAGCCACCAGTTGTCTTTAAGTATACCATGGATACTATTAAGGATTTTAGGCTCTATTTTGACGCATTCACAACGCTTTTCCAACCAGAAATTCCATAATATAATCCTTCACTTTTGTTCAACCTCTACTCACCAGTAGGAAATCGGTTATCGTAAGGTAGGGTAAGGTCTACAGACACAGCTATACGAAGTGTCGCTATGCAGTTTGGATCCTAGTATTAATATCATCTTAGGGATCGTCCATTAATTATGTCAAAAAATAGGGGGGAAGGGGGTTTGGAAAAGTTTGACAGTTGTTGACAAGGGGGGAGGGGGTTCGGAACAAGTTGACGTCAAGAAATTTTTCTAAAATAAATCAACACAGACCCTTCCAAATGGTAGCGAAAACATTAAGAAATGCTAAAAATGTATAAAGTGCTTAATGTTTGATACTACTAAAAAGCTGGTAATAAACTAAACTCATATATTTTGAAATTCGAGATTGCAGTTTTTAGTGTAAAAATTTAAAAAAATGATTCTACATGTATTGAGCCATTTTGTTTCTTTTTTGTAGGGGGGGGGGGTTCTGGGATTGTTGACATAATTTTTAGGGGTCCGTCAATGTTTGACAGTTGTTGACAAGGGAGGGGGTCAAAAACTGCCTAAAATTTGTTGACATAATTAATGGACGACCCCTTATGTTTAGGTAGTAGCCTACAGTCCGCAGTTTCATTCAATCATTGGAGTAGAGGAAAACAATTTCCAAAGGTAGGGCACGGTTGACGTCACCACCCTAATAGGCGTAAGATGTCGCTAAACGCTTTGATAGTATTATTTTGATTTTAATATAATCCTATACTTAACACCTTTAAGTCACTTTCACCCTACGCTATATATACATATGTACAATCCTCGCTTTCGTTCAATTTCTTCAGTTAAGCCTGGGTAAAGGAGGAGGGCGACGCTAATGATCTTTGTTACCACACAGCTATAATCGTTAATAAAATACAGCCAATAGTAAAACAAAGTTTTTTACTATATCCATCTAGTATCCCATAATGCGTCTTATGAAGCAGTCACCTCTACAAATATATAGTCCGCGTTCATTACGTCGCCCGATATCTATATTTAGAACGTTCTAAATATAGATATCGATGGGAAAAGGTGATTCCCCGATTCGAAAAGTTTAGTCCCCGATTCTATAAGCTAGCCTTTTTGGGGGAGGTGAAATTTTGATAGAATGAAGTGTGTGCGAGGGCGAGTCTATATGCCAAGTTTCACGACGATTGAATGATTGTAAGTGATCGAACTAGTCGTCGCAAGATTTGACAATTTAGCCTGTGACTCAAGCAAGCAAACATTCAAGCAAGCAAACATTCAAGCAAGCAAGATTCCCGCAAGTTAAACTAGATGGATAAAAAGGAAACACAGAATCTCTTAAGTGAAAAACACAATAATATTGCCAATAAGGTATAATAAGGTTGATGTCTACGGCTCAATAGCCATAAGATGTTGCTAAACGCTCTGATAGCATTAGGGACCCTGCATGGGCAAGTCCTTCACTCGCAATTGTTCATGCGCTTCGGCGTGAAACTCTGATTCTGCGTTCGCGCAGTCGTCGGGAGCGCCTCTGAATGGGAATCTGGAAGGGGCCCTATAACAAGTGTTCAAATACAATACAATACAATACAATACAGTACAATAACCCTCACTTTCGTTCGATCTATGGAGGAATCTCGGCCAACTGTACGTACTCTGGCAGTACCAGTACCAGTCCCAAGCTTGGATAAAGGAGGAAGGGCGACGCTAATGATCTTCGCTATCACACAGTGTCGTTATCTATGGAGGAGTATTATGTTGTACGAACGATGTACCTGTTCAAAATAATAATTTCCGTTGACGTCAACGGCCTCTGTTGCCTTGCATAAGATGTCGTTAAACTGTGGATCCATCGAAACTCAGGAGAACAATTAAGGAAGTGGCTTCTATTACGTCGGGTTAAGTCGATATATATATATATATATATATATATATATATATTCGTTTTTTTGAAAAGAGACAAATCTGGGTGGCACACCGCACCCAGTTACATGCATGCATGTCGAAGCATAAACCAGACAAATAAAATAATAAATGAAAAGAGTTAACAGAACTCTGTCAGTGATTACGGGCAAAGAGGACTATATGTCAACCGTTCTGTCAAATATAAGCAATTAGCTGTGGTTAAACAATTGATACTGCTAAGGATGTTTGGCTCTGTTTACAGAGATTTCATAAGCTTTATCTGACGCTAGGCCTGTCAGTTTTTCCATTTCGTCCAACCGTCATTATAATACTTCTAGAGATTGACATTAAATTTGAAGCATAATTTTGCTCTGGTCCGTAAGCTGATACGCTTAGGCTTCACATAATATACCCAAATCTTTCCCTACTCTTGACGAATTCTGTGAAATGCCGACCAAGACCTTTTTTAGAAACACCTTAACCTCCGCAGGACGAAGACATTTTACGATACACGGAGGACGGAGATAGGCCTAGGTAATTTTTTACCCCAAAGATAGTTTTAATATCTCAGCTCATAGGTAAGGTATAATAAAAAAATTAAGTGTCGATTTGATTAGTTCCAAGGTCAAGAAATCGATTTATCGCAGAAGAAATAGTTTGGGAATACTATAGCATCCAAGATGGCGCGTCTTGGATGCTATAGTATATGGGTATATCAGCTCATAGATACAATAACAAATTGTGTGTCGAATGTAATATTTTCGAGGTCAAGGAATCGATTTCTTGTAGTGTCAATAGTGTAAAATACTACTATCCAAGATGGCGGCCAATATGGCCGCCAAAACACAAAAATATGTATGTCTCAGCAGCTCAGCTCATAGGTTAGCTAGAATAACAAATGAAGACTGGAATTTAATATTTTCGATGTCAAGGAATCGATCTCTCGTAGTGGCAATAGTGCGCGGGTGGTACTTTCCAAGATGGAGGCCAATATGGCCGCCTAAAGGCAACTAAGCATATCTCAGCTCATAGATAAGCTAGAATAATAAATGGAGTGTCGAATTTAATATTTTCAAGGTCCAGGATTCGAATTTTGGTAGCGGCAATAGTGTGCGAGTGTTACTTTCCAAGATGGCGGCCAGTATGGGTGCTAAAAGAAAGTTTTAAAATAAATCTCAGCTCATAGGTAATCTAGAATAACAAATGAAATGTCGAATTTAATATTATCGAAGTCCAGGATTCGATTTACTTACGGTAGCGGCAATAGTTTGCGAGTGTTACTTTCCAAGATGGCGGCCAGTATATCCGTCAAGAGAAAAATATGTCCATCTCACCTCATAGGTAAACCACAATAACAAATGAAGTGTCGAATATAATATTTTCGATGTCAAGGAATCGATATCTCGTGGTGAGAATAATGTGGGAATACTATTATACAAGATCGCGGCCAAATTGACCGCCAAATTAGAAATATGAGCTGAGATATACATATTTTTGTGTTTTGGCCAATATTGGCCGCCATCTTGGATAGTAACAATCCCACACATTTGCCACTACGAGAAATCGATTCCTTGACCTTGAAAATGGTATACATTCGGCATATAATTTGTTTCTCTATCTTACCTAGGAGCTGACATATACATATTTTTGTGTTTTGGCGGCCATATTGGCCGCCATCTTGGAAAGTAATACTCGCACATTATTACCGCTACCGTGAATCGAATCCTGGACCTGGAAAATATTAAATTCGACACTTAATTTGTTATTCTACCTTACTTATGAGCTGAGATATACAAATGTTTGTGTTTTGGCGGCCATATTGGCCGCCATTTTGTAAAATAAACTCTCCAAAATAATTACAACTTTTAAAATTCAATTACACGGTAGATTCAGTACTTTATTTCTGATTACAGGTAACTTATGGACTAATATCTTTTAGAAATTCATATTCACTATGAACGAATAAATAACGACGTCGAGGACGAAGAGGGATAGGCGGTCTAAATTTTTACCCCAGGACATAACCCATGACACTTTGGACTCAAAAATCTTCTTCCAAAAACATGACATTTTCCTGGCTTTGGTCTCAGAATATGTCATTGGTCGTAACTTGTAAACACATGGAACGTCAAATTATAACTGCCTACGGTTGCTCCGCAATCAGCATCCAAACACCTCTGGGGTAATTATTTACCCCTCTCCGTCCTGCAAAGGTTAAACAATCCTGGACACATCCTCCATTACCTACTACACCCTGTCCTATATACTGGTCACAATCTGCGCCCATGCTCAAATAACCGTGTTCTCTTTAGATGTGATTCCCTCGCCGGGCACGGTTTCTTGGCTAAGATGCTGTACAGCTAGGCTAATAATGTTTTTTTTAAACTTTTTTGCTAACTTTTCTGCTACTATTTGATAACTTTGTATGTAAAGCGCTGTGCGTTTGCCACCGTTTAATAAAAAACACACTTACTTACTTTATGCCAAAAATATCGTTGAACACTTTACTCTACTATAGGCTACATAGGCCTACTCCCTGATGCAGACAATCAGAGCTTTCCGATCATTTTTGGCTACAGAGTCTTTCAAATATTTAGAGAACCGTGGCCAAAACCAAAACGTATTCTGATATAAATTGCTTGTGCCAGAAAGTACAATGTTTTAAAACAGCAACACAGTTTTAATCCATCAGAATTAAACAGCTATTATTTTTAATGGAGTTTTCCCATGTCACAAACCCTTGTTTTACATCAGAGTCTGATTTATAATATAATTAGAAATTATTTTAAATGAAGCTTTCCCATGGGACGGACCCCTTGTTTTTACATCGGAGTCTGATTTATAATGTAATTAGAAATAATTAGAAATAATTATTTTAAATGAAGTTATCCCACGGAACCCTTGTTTTCATTTTGGAGTCTGATTTATAATTTGACAACACATTCAAACAACTCTTTAATCCAATTTTCTATCCGAACCCTTGTCATACTCTCACGCAACCCTATTATAGGGTTCCACGGAACACACTTTGAGAAACGCTGGTCTATACAGGCTTTGTGAAATTTGTGGCAACAGAGACTACATGGTAATTGTACATGTGAATGCAAACGTTTGCCTTCAGCCATCGTCTGCCATGGCTCAGTGGCGGAAACAGGGAGGGTGGAGAAGGGCGATCGTCCCAAAAGCCTAATAATTAATTTATCGAAAATATCTATTTGGTTAGTTTGTCGCCTTAGTTTGATTAAATTGAAAGAATCTGAATGTATCAATCAAATTTGGATTTATTTATGAAAAGGCTTTGCGAAGATTGGAAACAGAAGATTGAAATTTGTGTTGCAACATGTCATAAGGTTGAGAAACTATTAATTTTACAAGGCATTATAATTTTAATTCTTTTGATCTTGGAAAGTTTTTTTTAGATCAAACTGTTAATAAAAATGAAATACAAATTTTCTAAACAGTTATCGGGAAGATCCATAATACTTGATATAGTTGTTACATTTACCTTATGAGCTGGTTTTTATTTGCAAAAATCTTGGTCTCATATTGTTTAAATGTATATTGAGTTTGACATAATTACTAAATCTGTCATGGGAGCCCACAGAAAATCTGTTATTGGGCAATCGTCCCCCCCTACAGAAAAAGTCTAGATCTGCCCCACTATGGCTTCGATTCGTCTCAGTTTTCAGCGTCAGGCTCACTGCAATGGGTCGTGGAACTGACATAACAATGACAACGAAAATGATGATGATGATGATGATGATGATGATGATGATGATGATGATGATGATGATGATGATGATGATGATGATGATGATGATGATGATGATGATGATGATGATGATGACGATGACGACGACGACGACGATGACGACGATGATAATTAAGTTGAGTCACCTCAGTGTCATTATTACTTGTAAATTTTGGGTTACAAATAAACAAGTACGAAAAAACGATGACGACGACAATGACGATGACATGATGCCAGTAGAGATGATGATGCTGACAACGACGACGATAAAACGGCAGAAATGATGACAACGACGAGAATGACGATGACGTGCAAAAAAGAGTCGCACGACTTCGCAATGTCCAGCAGTAGCAGCCTATGGTGAACTTTCAACTTTTGGCGCCATCTGGCGATTACTTTGGCATGCGGCCTGACTTCTCTCGTTATTCCCTAGATGGCCTAACCGCTTGAGCAATAATATCACAACCTAGCTCCGTGGGGTAAATAATTATTATTCTACTGAATAATGCATAAGGGCGTGTTAAGTATAGCTGAGATATGAATAATAGGCTGCGAGTTATAATGGCTGGCAATTGAGATATGAGATGTTGTTTTAAGTAAACAAATTTACTGATAAGGACTGATGAGCAATCAGTCATTGTTTGATTAATTAATGATCGAATGGTTGTCAGTTTAATTGACCTCCGTTGTTAACGCCCATGGCTGCGAAAATGGCTGACGGTAGAATTGATGATGATGATGATGATGATGATGATGATGATGATGATGATGATGATGATGATGATGATGATGATGATGATGATGATGACGATGATGATGATTATGATGATGACCTGGATCATGATATGTATGATGACGATAACAATGACGATTAAGATGGTGATAATGACGACAAAGAATACGACGACGACGATGATGATGATGATGATGATGATGTTTGATGACCTCCGTTGTTAACGATGATGATGATGATGATGATGATGATGATGATGATGATGATGATGATGATGATGATGATGATGATGATGATGATGATGATGATGATGATGATGATGATGATGATGATGATGATGATGATGATGATGATGATGATGATGATGATGATGATGATGATGATGATGATGCTGATGATGATGATGATGATGATGATGATGATGATGATGATGATGATGATGATGATGATGATGATGATGATGATGATGATGATGATGATGATGATGATTACGAATTTATTACGAATATCAAACAATGCATGATAATTTATTAATGCAGATATTTACGCTAAATAATATATAAATAACAGCCATGGATAATAGTAATGAAATTGAAAGAGAGTTGACATAGTTAGATGTTGAATATTGTGCCAGAAAGACGGTATGACATTTTCAAGTCCTACTTTTATTTCGAATAACAATTTCGTGAGAGTTTGAAATGATGCCACCTGGCGAATGAAAGAGACATCTAGTTCACGATACTAGAAAACGTCACTCGACAGAGGCGCCACGTCCCAAATAACCAACATTACAAAGAACAATAGGCCCTACTTTTGTGATTGTTGCATCTTTAAAACTGGTTATTTTGTATGAAAACTGTCGTGTTCTCATTTTTATGTTTCACACTGCATATAATCTATTATTTCATTTGAGTACAATCAGAATTATGATCTAGTTATCTAGTTATCGTTCAGGATCCCGGTAACAAATCACTCGTGGACCGGTACTGGTCCGCGGCCACAGTTAGAGTAACACTGTTTTACGGTACGATGGCGTTTATAACCGGAGACAGTTGCGCATCCGCATGCATAGGGGTCGTGAACTTATACATAACACATTCAGCATCAACAACTGCACTGTTACTGCAGAACAAACATATTTTTCCAGGCCTGGATTTAGGCAGGTGCACTAGGTGCCAGTGCACCGGGGCCTCCACCACAAAGGGGCCTCCACCACAAATGCAAGAATTTTTTACTTGTGCTTCATAATTGATTTAGAAATATTTCAGCAAACTAAGAAACAGTTAAAACTTAAAAGGTCCGAAGTTAGTTTCAGGTATGATCCAGGAGGAGAAATTTTTATCAGTTACTACCCCCCTCGAAAATTCAGGGAAAACTCGCGTTACTACCCTGGTAACCCTGGTGTGCGGCGTGCTAAGGGGCCTCCACCACAGCGGTGCACTGGGGCCTCCACCTAAGTAAATACGGCCCTGTATTTTTCATTGATTTTTTTTATTCATTCTCGGTAATAAAGTTGAAATTGAAAATGAAAAATTGAAGCAGATATCAGAAGTGATGTTTCGCATAATATATCGTTTAGTGGCGTTAAATTCCGGTTACAACTAATCATTACAACATCAACATAATACTAGAACAGCGTCTTTAACCAACTGCAGTTAAAACAAGAAGAAGACATAATACAGACCCTTGAGATAAGGTCGAATGGAATACTGGCCTATCATGGCACTCGTGACTGCAAGGCTCTCAGTACATATACATGAATAATTGAATATATATATGCGATGCAAAAGGCCCGACCTATGTACGCTATCATAGGCGTAGCTAAATTGAGGCACGAGGAGGCAGTTGATTCCTCTTGCTTTTTTATATATTGTAACATCTATTGACCAATGACCCCAATGACTAGGAGTTTGCCATTGGTCTGTTAAGTTGCCTCCTCTTGAATTTAAGTCTCGCTACGTGCCTGTATACGCTATGCCTCATTCTATAACTATAGTCTAATGCCTTCCTTTATATAACCTTATCTGATGCCTTCTTCTATATCTAATGCCTTTCTCTATAACCTAATCTATAGTGCCTTCTTGTTGTATTACCTAATCTAATGACTTACCTTACGCCGACATTAGCATAATGCACAAGTATTAGATGTCGCTTCATTTCAAACCATAACACACATGTAAACATACCTATATATATTATATATATTATATATATTATATATATACATTATATATATACATATATATATATATATATATATATATATATATATATATATATACGCGTCTACGTCAGTGTGATTGTATGAATCACTATAATTATATAAGCCAATTTGTAAAGCCTAAGAAAATGTAACTAAGTGAACCGTAAATGAGCTTTTAAAAGCAGCTGCTAATAAGGTGACATAAGCAAATGAGTCTTGAACATCCTTCGAAAGCCGTCCAGAAGATATCTCACGATCCAGAAGCAAAACAGGAAGAGCATTCCATACTTTCGGGCCACGGCATATACAGCGAATGTCTTTGCTGCAGACCCGCTGGTCATGTATATAGCCTATGCAAGCATGCATGTACATATATGTATGTACATGTACATAATACCCACATTCATTCATACATACATGTATACATGCGTACAAATATACATGCATGCATACGTACGTACATACATACATGCATACAGACATGCACACATACATAATACACATATAGAAACATTCACCTACATACATACATACACACATACACACATACATGCATACATACATATATGTGTACAAACATACATGCATACGTACATACATACATACATATACACATACGGATCTATGGACGTACTTGTCTATATAATTAGTTGGTTGCATATACCTTAATCTTTTAGAAATAACAGTAGCAAACATTACGATATATCAGCCCCAACATGCGTTCAAAAGGTCGGCCTCATTCTCTCGTATCCTAAAAATCATCTACGTGCGCAATGTTTCTTTATTTAGCGCCATCGTTGGCTTTCGGTTTGCCTATCATCGGAGCGTCGACGCCACCTTGCGATTGGGTCTGTAACGACGAGGCCTGTGCAGCTGTGGCCGCCTGGCGAGCCTTGATGAACTCCGATGCAAGGGTTCCGACGATGAAACGAATCGTTGTTCTGTAAGTCGTTTCGATGCTTATTGTGAATCGATCGCCCAGTTCCTCCTTCACGGCCAGAACGAACGGTTCCTCCACACGCTGTCAAAAAACAAAACGATATCTTTTGATCTCTGTATAATGCCGCAGGTAGATCGAACTAGTCAAGATCGAACTAGTTAGACTTCAAAGTCGATCACTAACTAGGTAGACTCCCAGTCCAGATATCTAGGTACCTCTTCACCATCCAGCCAACCCGCTCTACCCAGATCATCCTCCGTTTTCACTCTTTCTAGACTCGGCCACTACTCATCTCAAGTTCTCCAACCGTGGTATAGTCCAACACCGCACCACGTCTAATAGAACGATCTACCTCTTGAATTCGGCACTTTTTCGGTTTCCGCCATCATGTCCAATCACCCACCATCATCCGCATCAGGCTCCTCTATCCATCACCGCCAAGGCTTTCCACTCAAAACTAAAAGTCTCTCCTCTTCAAGAATAAAACGACTCATATGATCCTGTACCTTCCATTCTCGTACCCACCTTAGCAGAGACTCAGCCTCTGATCCTCTAGAACCGGACTCGTACCTCTTTCGGACACTCTCTCGGACAACCCTTCTAAGTTCAGACTAGACGCAGCGCTCGTGAATGACTAATGCCCTGCGCGACTTTCGAGCGCTTTAGAAGCGATTACAGACGATTACGGTTAAATGCCGCAGGTAGATCGAACCAGGTAGATTGAACCGTGGTAAAGTCGGTAATTGTAATTGGCAACTTCTATTGCCCGGTGTCTAATGCCAAGGCATCAACAGTTCAAAAATAGTGAAAGAGGTAAGTTTTAAGTCTAGGTAAGTTTAGGTAGGAGAAGGCAAGGTAAGATTTACTCGCGTAATAAGGTATGGCGAAGTAAGGTGGATATCAAGGTATACGGTAGTGTAAGGTGATAAGTAAGGGAGACATAAGGTCATAATAAATTATGGTAAAGTGAAATAAGTTAAAGATAAGGTTATAAGTTAGGGAGACATAAGGTCATAATAAATTATGATAAAATGAAATAAGTTAATTTTAGTTAAAGTAAGGTTATAAGTTAGGGAGACATAAGGTCATAATAAATTATGATAAAATGAAATAAGTTAATTTTAGTTAAAGTAAGGTTATAAGTTAGGGAGACATAAGGTCATAATAAATTATGGTAAAGTGAAATAAGTTAAAGTAAGGTTATAAGTTAGGGAGACATAAGGTCATAATAAATTATGATAAAATGAAATAAGTTAATTTTAGTTAAAGTAAGGTTATAAGTAAGGGAGACATAAGGTCATAACAATATATCATGGTAAAGTAAATTAAAGTAAGGTTATACATTAAGGAGTCATTAGACATTATGGTAAAGCGAATTAAGGTAAGGTGAAGCAATAAGACAAGAGGAGGTAAGTAGAGGTATTAGAGTCAAGTTAGATGCATTGGGTATGTTAATATACCTGTAACATGAACAGGTGAGGTAATGGTCAGGACGGTAGGTAAACGTTACAAGGTGAGATAAGGGGGGAGAATTGAGGAAAGATGAGGTAAGTAAAGGAAATGAGGCAAGATAGTGCAAGGTCAGAGAAGCCATGCTGAATTAGGGTAAGGTATAAGGTCACGTGAGTTCAACGAACGTAAGGTGAATGGTGGATCGTTAAACGTGCGTCGATATATCACCAACATTCGTCAGATGTTTGGCATCAATTGGAGGTTCTCTGTCCACAGCTAAGAAGTGTGTGTGAGGTCGACAGTAACCAACGAAGAGAAAGAACACACGCAGAATGGATGGAGCAAGGAAGACGGTGGAAGAAAAATTATGTGTACAGGGATGAGAGATGGAAAGGTGCAGACAAGCAGGAGCGATAGGATTCAGAGGCAGGAAAGGATGGAGGGACAGTGTGTGTATACATGTCTATGTTCAAACATACATACATACATTCACATATATGCGCATATTCATACATCATGCAAAGTTTGCAAACATAACGTTAGTGGGTTTCTATGCGCGTGTCAAAAGTTATTGCCTTGCTACAACAATGCTTACATCTGGCTCTTACCTGCAAACACCTGAACGCATACATACAGTCATGTTTGCGTAATTTATGTGTGTATATATATATACGTGCATGTATATATGTACGTGTCTACGGTTGTGTGTATGTATGTTTGTACATATGTATGTGTACATATGTGCATAAGTATGTGTTTATGTGTGTATACATGTACGTATGTATGCCTAAGTGTATGTCTCCCTTAAGAAACAAAACAGGTCTAAGTTTGTAGCTGTATGGCAAAGGTACGTGTCCTTCTGTCTGTCTGCCTTTCTTTCTGTGTGTCTCTGTCTCGCAGTGCAAGACCTACAATTGACATATTGTTTCTCATTCATCCTACATTGCATACCGTTGCTACTTGGCGTCAGTCAGTCTGCTTATGCGTTCGCCAATCCCTCACACAAGTTCCATTAGACATCACAAGCTGATTATAATCACCAACAAAACAGGATCTGACTACAACTCATAGGCTTACACTACGTATGCTGCGGTATGCATGATTATATGCATTTATGTATGTATGCAGGGGCGTCCATCCCCCCTTACGCCTATGAAATTCCCCCCTCTTTTTATCAGAATGCCCCCCCCCCGACAGCCCCAGACGACTGGTCGACTGTCGACAAAAGATAAAATCTTTATTATCGAAATTTGAAGTATAATTTTAAGGCTGAAATCTTTAACGTTTAAGTCATTAATCAAGCAACATTATGCATTACACAGACAGAGGCGTACGGCCAGAACGGCCAGACAGTATTATAACATAAGTACTAAAATTACAATAGGTGCTTCTTCAAAGCAGCAGAGTGCGTAGCCAAGCGATCAACAATTTCGTCCAGTTTTAGCGATAGAGAAGCGTCTCGTTCACAGGCTAATACTGTCAGAGGTGCAAACCAGTCATCAACCATGGTTGATCTCAGTCGATTTTTCACAATGGTCTTCGCTGTTTTGATAATTTTCGTTTAGGACTTTAGGTATACCTATATTTAAAAGTAAACGAATGACTATATTGTGAACATGAAGGACTAGGATATACTTATATATATATAACGTCGAGTAACATGAAGACTGGAGACTGGAGTTATGTAGACTTATGGAGTTATGGTGTGTACAGGCCACATGGCTTGCAGAGGGACACTGAATTGCGACAGAGACTCTGCAGTGCAGTCTGAACTAAAAAAATTGAAAAAAGACATTAATTTCTTTAGTTAGAAAACTTGGGCCCTTGGGACTTCGGGGCCTCTGGACTTTGTTTGTTCACCCTCTTTATATGGTTGTTGCGCCACTGCTACTCTGTCGGCGGTAACAGACTTTACAATGTTCAAAGTTATACATACCTTATTGTAGTCTTCCACTTGTGGTGTGTAGTACAATGTATGCGCCATTTGTCACTACGGATAAGCATGCCGCACAACGGCTCGCAACATTTATACTTTAGTAAAACATTGTCTCTGGGCATGATTACAATGATTACTTGTCTAGTAAAATCAAATTGCAAATTCATAGCACCGCATTATAACTCAAGTCTCATACACAGTGTGACGTTATCGTACTACCAAAGACTATATAACGATAGGCCAAAATAATGAAATTGAAGACTAATCGTCAGCTCGGTCGGAGAACAGCACAATGATTTTAATATTAAATTAAACAAAGAAAAGCATTTTCGAAAATCAAAAGCACATCTATTAATTTCTGAAATTCAAAAAATGAGTAGTGAAAAAAATTCTTCCCCCCTGAAAAGGCTACTATGAAGATCTCTGCTTCATTTCCCCCATAGGATGGACGCCCCTGTATGTTTGTATGTATGTATGTATGTATGTATGTATGTATATGTTTGTGTATGAATGTTATTATGGGTTACGCTTCGCATGTATGTTTATATGCATGTATGCATGTATGTATCCATCTACACTGTAAATCCTCAGAACGCCGGACGCGTCCGGCAGCACATCTCACGCGTTCTATAAATGAACACGGGCGTTTAAAAATATGAACACGCGTGTTCAATACGACGCGTCGTGCGTTCATGTTACGGAAAAACAGACATGTAGCCTACGTCAAAGACGCTGTATTGCTGTAACTGTATAGGCCTATAGGTCTAAGGGGAAAATTGTCCATGATAAGCCTGCTTAGAAATGCAGAATTTATTATGTAGCCTAAATGATTAAAAAAATTATCGAAATCAAGTCAGAAGACTTCAAACAACGATAATGGCGCGATATAATATGCTAACAATCAAAATCGACATGTAGGCCTAACACTGAAGCCTATACGATAAAAACAATTATAAATGGCATGAATAACCTTTAAATTCGTTTAGCATTTGTACATGAAGTAAGTTGAATAAAAGTGTAGACTACGTTGGAGCTGCACTTTTGAACACCGGTGTTCAATTAAGGACTCGTTGGTATGCTATATTTGAACGCATGCGTTCAATTTTTGACCACGACATGATGAATATTAATCTCGTCTTCGTCCGCGAATTCGTGATCTTGTCGAATAGTTCACCAAGTTTGTGTTAAATATTCAGTCGGGCATCGCAGTAGAAATTTTTATGAAATCGAGATATTATAATAATCTTATGTTTCGCTTTGTTTACGATATATTTTTTCATTTTGCAAAGCCATACGTCCATCGAGGCTCAACCATATGGTTCATGAATATTAAAATTACGTCTACGTACGCGACCCACTTTCGTTTTTGGCGGAATGGCGGTTATGTTTCGAAAAAATCTGTTGGAAAGGTTCATTTTGTGCTTAAAATTGTTGTAAAACTACACAAGCGTGAGTATTTTTCCACACGAAATGTGCAAACGTGACCTCATTATATTCAGTAGCAAATTTGCAAAGTAGGCTACTTTAGACGCTATAGCCTATGCATAGTACTTGTAATATCGCAACTTCTGATTCCTCGGTATCAATTTATTATGGAAGGCAATTAACCCATTAGCACCTAACATGGATAATAACCCATTTAGCACTTAACATGGATGGATAATAATTGCTTTCGGTGCGATTCTTGTATTTTTGGGAACAATTTTTTCTCAGATTTAAAGACTCCTTGAGGCTTGCGCCAGATCATTTCAGCATGAAGCAAATTTCAGAGTGGCATGCGGGTACGCAGCACAGAAATATTACAATTTAAAAGTGCATGTACATCGTCATCACAAACAGGTCATAAATACTGCTGTCAAATTTGCTGATTAAGGGTCAGATCCAATAACTTCAAGTGACAAGGGCGAAGTAGTCGGTAGTGGTGTTTCACTGCCTGAATTTGATGTTGTTTAACATGCTTCCGATAGCATTTGGGAATTTATAAAGTTTATAATTAAATGTGATTTTTTTCTTTACAGATTAAAAAACGTAAAGTTGATGTTAGAGTTCATTATTAAGTAGACAGTGTTAACTGCTAGAATAGATAATAGATTGGATCCCAAAAGTCTCTTTAAAACACATCAATTTCAAAACAGGCTTTCGAGTGGTCCATTAGAAGTTTGGGGATTATTACGATTATGATTATTTGTGTGGTCTCTTTTTGTATAGGGTGCTGGCCGAATGTTACTCGTGTACCAGTAGTTCACTTGTAGAGCACGAGACACATTTCAGCCAGGGAAGTGAGAAGGAAAGAGGCCAGCATTTTCCAGCTTTCTCTGTAATAGTTGTGTTGAAGGTCAGTGACCGTTGATTCAGAAAGTTTTCTGTGGTCTAATTTTTATTACAATTTCTCATTGCTATAAATTTACACAAAATGCAAGGAGCAATTCAATGTGCCATGGTGAAAACAAATAATTTATAATAATGGTTTGCAAATTAGGCCTACTGTTGAATGTAAGTTCTTTTTAAGGATATTATAACAGTTTCATTAGTTGAATGTTCAAGCCATTTTATAAACTAAAACTGATACATTTTCAGCTGCTCAAATATATTTCCATATTTGATATTTTCAACCTATGCAGTGTACCTAAGCTATAGGACA
>JACEVL010000077.1:1220635-1245635 GCA_020284085.1 Aporrectodea caliginosa
TAAGATTGCGTAATTATCGGTTTATAACGCAACAAATTTGTCTGCTATTGGTGCACAGAAATGATCTCCATTCTTGTCGGTTATTTGTCAAATTCACTGCTAATGTTTAGTCCTGCTATATATATATATATATATATATATATATATATATCCTTAGTCCAAGTCCTTCTATGTCCATAGCCCAAGTCCTGCCATGTCCATAGTACAAGCAAGCCCTGCTATATCGTTGTTCATAATGTTTACTCATCGTCTAATTAGTCTGCATATACGTTTCTCTTCCATCACTTCTTGAATTTGACGCGCTGTGTGGAATCAGTCAGCTGGCATTCTCACCCCCATGAAAAAAACCCATCGCTGAACGACATTCTCTTACAGAGTTATCCGTTTGTCCAAGGATGGTCGATTTCCTTTTTTCCTCTGATTTCTGTACTTTTGACATTCCTATGATATTCGGTAACAATCTCATTTCTGCCGTGATGATCCGTTTTCATTGGCCTATTGTTTCTCTTTGTCTTGTGATGACACTCATAGGTTTAAGTTATACGCATTGTCTCATATTATATTCCTGTCTGTTTTTTTACAGATATCCTGGCCATTCTTCCAAATGCGTGAGGGGCGTCGAATTCTTCTATACACGTCCTTTTCGCTATTGATATTTGTGGTTATTAGTCCTCCGAGGCAAAAGCATTGATTCGCCTGTTCAGTGTATAGGCTACGTTCTCCATAGAAACTAATCCGCCTATTGGCGTCTCTTTGGCTTTTCAATAACCATTAGCCCAGTGTTTGCCCGCAGAAATCTGAATCTTATGAACTGTTTGCTTTCTATATTATGTCATAATGTCTTGTAGTTCGGTTCCATATGGAACCAGCGCAGGCGCCGATTCTCTGGGAGCATTGGGTGCGAATGCACCCAGAGAGACAGTTCAGTTGGTGCTTTGCACCCAGAAGAATTCGGACCTTAAATTCAGATTTTTTTAACAGATACCCAACATCGCATAATAAATAAATAAATAAATAATGATTGTGAAAGTTTCAAATACTTTTTCTAACCACGTAACCCTAGATAAAAAGTCAAGTTTCTTTCTCCGAAAATGCGCTAAAATTCACCTACGGCAATGTAGAACTAAGCACTCAGAGTCCAGAGACGAAAGCAGGAGTCTGTGCCTATGCAAGTCAGTATACCAATATCGTCAGCCAGTCGAAGACTGTTCCGTGGCTGGGCTGGGACGGTGGGACCGCTCTCTGAGTTGATTTCTTGAAGGGGCGCTATATAAATCTGGCCCAGAATGATTGAATGAATGAATGCCAATATTCCGTACACAGCCGCTTCTGAGTGTCATTCCTGTCTCTGAAATGAATGAATGGTGAATAAAAAAAATGTTTTTAAGCACTCAGAGGGCGTAGAGTCGGCATGCACTAGGCAATATCTCACTCGAAATACTGCTAGTAGTTGAACAGGTGAATGAATGATGGGGCAGTGTCATGCTAAGTTGAACAGGTAAAATGAGTTGGGCAATGATAAGGTGCATGCATATTCGTCTGAAAGTATTCCACGATCACTTTGTCTCCATTTGTATGTATTAGTGACTATTCTACATGTACTGTATAATTGTATTTAGACATATGTAAAGAGCTTCCTACAGTTTAAACTACTCAGAGGCGCTCTCAGCGTGGGAGCTCCGGGGAAATAAAAACGTCTTAAGGCAGCGAACAGATATGGAAGCCGAAACAAGGTTAGTATATCTTAGAACGGGCCGAGAAGGGAGGTCATTCCAAGAGGAAGGGCCCACGATAGCAAAAGCACGATGTTGCACCATAGCAGTCCTTGCCCGAGGGACAAAGAGGTCAAGTGGACCTGCAGATCGGAGGAGACGAAGAGAGACAGTAGAGGTTTGTTTACGCATTAAATCAGAGAGATACTTAAAAGCACGACTCTATTGGGCTCTGGAAACGAAAAGCAAAATCTTGTACTAGTAGACTTAGTGGTTTCAGTTTAACGACACTATGTGATTACCAAGATCATTAGCGTCGCCCTCCTCCTTTATCCAGGCTTGGGACTGGCACTGTCAGAGTGCAAACAGTGGCGGAGTTAAAATCTTGTACTGAATTCAGTGTTTCAGTTTATAGGTAGGCCCTATAGCCAGTGGCGTATTGGCGGAGTTGAGACGTCGACCCACCAACTGAAATTGGCGATGTCTCTGAATGTTTTCTTCTTAGTCTCGAAGTTAATTCATCCCTTAATTTAAGACACTGGATCCACCGCTAATATGAGAATTATTCTTAGTAAACAACTTCTGTAGCGCCCGTGTCTAAAGCACAAGGCATCAACTGATGGGTCAAAAAACCGGAGCGGACTCAGGTCAACATCCGGAAGATCAGTTCGCCAACATAGATTAGATAGCTTATGGCCATTAAACAATTTAAAAGAAAATAAGTCTAAACTGGAGATCGAACTGGCTAATATGATTCAGCATAACAAACAACCTCTGGGAGGGAATTCTAGCTTTCTAGAATCCTAAAATTTTAAAATTCTAGACAACTATTCTAAATTCTAAAGTCCAGCAAAAACTGTTCACATAGAGCATTTATAGTGTTAGGTATCATATGCGCCGACACACATACCCAATAATGCACGATCTCAATAGAATATTGTATGTTTTGAATGTATGGCATGCTTTTCAGCTGTACATAAATAATAAAAAAAATAATAACACTGAATCGTCCTAGCCACGTATCCTTGACAAGAAAACAATTTTCTTTCTCAGAAAATGCTCACATACAGCAATGCAGAACATAAAAAAATTTCCTGGGGTGGAAATAAAAAAACCCATGCACCCAGAGACAAAAGCAAGTCGGCGCCTAGGTTATGTATCACCAACTAGAAAAGAGTTATCAGATGACCTTGTTGAATATTGGTAACACTCAGCAATAAGGACTAATTATTGTAAACACTGTATTTGGCACCACTGCAGTTCAATACCCTACCAGCCATAAGCCCCATTCTGTAAGACCTTCATTTCAGACACTCGAACAGGATATCTGTCAACGCCTCTACAGCGTGTGTGTGTTGAATGGCTGTGTGACTTGGTACGTTTTCTACATTTACTGAGTGAGGAGCGAAGAAATCTGGATCCAATTATTACAGATATCAGGCAGCTGTCTGGGTGTTACACTTTCCAGCTGAGGGGCGGAGGGAGTGCCGCCAGGCGGTGAACAGCTGCAACTCGCCATTAAGCGTCAGACCTGATTCCGTATAATAATATCCTGGTTATTCATCTCGTTCATTCCCTTAAAACGTCGGAATTCAAGCAGGATAGAGAACGCCAACTCCATTAAAGGCTGAAGAGTGTCGGAGGGAATCTATCTAAATGCCTGGGTACATGCATTCTTCCATACATACATGAATGCATGCATTAAATACATATATTACTACAGCGTTTTTGAGAGCTACTTTAAAACGCTGCACATTGAGTGTTTGGTACATACATGTCTTCATACATACATAAATAAAAATGTGGAGAACTATGCATACATGCATGCAAAAGAATATACATACGTATGCCTACATGCCTTTTGCATTCATATAACCCCATGTAGAAGCATACATGCACAAATACATACCGGTACACACGTTTGTACGTAAACTTCTATACATGAGTGCACAATGCATGTGTAAGCATGTGCATAAGCAAATATTGTTTTGAACATTTTGTGTTCAATATCTAAAGTGAAGGAGGCCTACATGTACTCGATTTCCTAACATCACGCTGTTTGCGTGAAAGATAATTCTGAAGCAAAACCAATTATCACTTTCATGAATAATATTCAAGGTGCAATAATGATGATGATGATGAAATTGATGATGATGATGATGATGATGATGATGATGATAAAATGATGATGATGATGATGATGATGATGATGATGATGATGATGATGATGATGATCATTGTCTCCAGATTTTGATGATGATGGATGATGATGATGATGATGATGATGATGATGATGATGATGATGATGATGATGATGATGATGATGATGATGATGATGATGATGATGATGATGATGATGATGATGATGATGATGATGATGATGATGATGATGATGATGATGATGATGATACATAATGATGATGATGATGATGATGATGATGATGATGATGGATGATAATGATATAATAATAATAATAATAATAATGGCCGTGTCCAGACGTTCTACCGGGCTCTAGTTCAAGGAACCTCAAGGCCTGCTTCGATCGGACGGCAAAAGACCGGATGGCATCACTCTTATTCCATGGAGAGCCGGCAGAGGCCTGGTGTGGGATGCCACTGTGGTGGACACGCTGGCACCATCCTACCTTGCCGCATCAGTTTGGCAGAGGACAGAAATACCAGAAATAATCCGCCCTCCTTGACACTCACGTTTTCATTCCGATTTATGGAAACGCTAGGTCCAATCAGCGCAAAGGCCTTGATTTTATCTCAGACCTGGGACGCCATCTGACACAAGCAACCGGCGAACCCAGAGAGTCCAGCTTCTTATTCCAGCGTATCTCCATTACATTACAACGCTTCAACGCTGTTCTTTGAGTGGTTCCTTCATTAAACCCTTAATTGACATGGAGGAGGGGTAGCCGTTCCAGAATACAACACTTTTAATTTCTAACCCTGGGGGAATGAAATACCTCAGGGCAAAATAATAATAATAATAATAATAATAATAAAAATATTAATAAGTTACTTTTAATCAATACATATGTTTGTTGGCTTTATGAAATAAATAATAATAATAATAATAATAATAATAATAATAATAATAATAATAATAATAATAATAATAATAATAATAATAATAATAATAATAATAATAATAATAATAATAATAATAATAATAATAATAATAATAATAATAATAATAATAATAACATAATAACAATAATAATAATAATAATAGTATAATCATAATTATGATAATGTACCGTGATGATGATGATGATTTGATGATGATGATGATGATGATGATTGATGATGATGATTTCGATGACGATCCGATGCGATGACGCGAAAACAAATGACGATGACGACACGATGACGATGTGATGAATATTTGATGACGATGACGATGACGATGACGATGATGACGATGTGATGATGATGATGATGAATGACGATGATGATGATGATGATGTTATTGGCCATCCGAGAAACATGCTATCCCTACTTATTTTTTAAATCTTAAGGAATTACATGTACCTCAGGTAAGAAAATATAATAATAATATTGCCTCTTTAAACCAAGGCTTCTGGTTTTTGTTAACAGCCTCCGACATAGCCATGCCCAGCTATCTGGAGACAAGAGAGAATCTCCATTCCTCTATCGGTCCTTATCTATAATTATCCAACTCTTCAGACACAAAATCAACATATATTCTTCTTTCCTGTACTACTGATCACAAATCAATAACAGACATAATCTCACACTCTAGTACAAATGGATCCCAACAAAAGCTAACAGCTTATTATACAAGTGGTTGGGCACCTATTTCCATAGTCATTTACATTATTGAGTCATCATGACAGAATAGTCCAGGTCTTGAAACAATCATAAAAGTAGTAGTAGAAAAAACTCATAACAGTTCCAACTTGAACTAATCAATGGAGATAGCCAGCAAAAATGGTGTTTCTTAAGTGGTTTGTATAGGCTACCGCTGGTAATATAAATAAATAAAATATAATTATGAGTTAAAGTCAAGATGCAATCTGTGATTTGACCAATGGGTATAGGATGAACTGCATGACGTTAATGAATTGGGAAAAGCTATCGCAACATTGCCGGATGGTTTAAACTGGGAGGAGGGAATTCTTTTCATTTTCATCCTTATCATACTATGGCTATAATAGAGTATGACACGGAATCCTTGAGTGCAATCAATAAAAAACTTGGGTGTGATAGGCCTAATTAATCATGGTAAATCGCTTAATTTTAAAACGGAATCGGTGAGACGATCTTTCTTCTCTGCCTGTAATTGTATCTACGCATGTTACGTGCCAAAGATCTTAATGAGTTGGTTCATCTATCTTTACAAGAAAGCTACTGCTTGCCAATATTAACTTACGCCTCAGCCGTAGTTAAATACACAGTGAGACAGGAAGATGAACTGAATGCATGTTGGAACTCTGTTTATAGAAAGTTATTTGGTTTTATTTCCGTTTTAATAAATGGGAATCTGTTAAAGGCTTCATTTGTGGCCTTGGTAGACTAGATTTACATCACATTATTAAGAAACGTCGCATGATGTTCTATAGGCGACTAGTTCATTCGACATCTAATTTTCTCCAGGATATTTTCTGGTGTTACGTTGTTGAGCACTTTCTTTGTGACTCTGAACTCGCCGGCATCTTGAACGGTAAATTTAGTTGCATAAATAATCTTTACGAACATTTTCGCAGTCTTTGCGTTTGATTTTATGTTTTTTCAGATTTGTGCATGTTTGTTGTGACGTCTGTTTTGTTTCTGCCTTCGGGCGTAATAAAGTACTGATAATAAAACAAATGTTAAAGGTTCCCACATTTTCTATGATTGCTATCACCTATAAAACCAGTGGTTTCCAACGTTGTATGCAATGACGTCTTATGGCTGTTAAGGTCAAACACAATGACATCAATGTTATCTATGTAGCGGTCCATATTTTATGATACGCGGTGTATATAAATGAAAGGAGGTATACGCTGCAGAATGAAGAGATTGAGGCATGAGGATGGGAAGTCGAGGTTTCTAGTTTCAGTTCATTAAGTCGACTACAGATGGCGAAACCGTACACATCAGCAGACGACTTCTACTCGTTAAAGTATTGTATTCCGTGCATTCATCTAACATATATTATATATATGTATAATGTATAATATATATATATATATATATATATATATAAATTATATATAAAATCTTCCTCACAATACCTATGACCTCTAAGTACCTGTTGAAATAATAACAATTAAAATAAATAAATGAGAAAATGGGGGATTTTGACTCATGTGTCCATCCTAGTTTTGGGCATCTGAATATATATGCACATGTTCTGTGAGTTTCAGTCAATATATATATATATAAGTGGTGTGTGTGTGAGTGTGTGTGTGAGTGTGTGTGTGTGCGTGTTTGTGTGTGTGTGTGCGTGTGTGTGCGTGTTTGTGTGTGTGCGTGTGTTGTGTGTGTGTGTGTGCGTCTGCGTGTGCGTGTGTGTGTAAAATCTTCCTCACAATGCCTTTGACCCTCGAGTACCTGTTGAAATAATAACAATTATCTGTGAGCATCAAAGTTGCATCTAGGTGTTTTCAAGGAAGAGGTGAAGGCAAACAAGGCCCTTCGAAACTTTGACCCATAGGGTTTAGGAAGCAGAAAACTTTCGCCGTTTTAACTACCTTTGTTTACTTCTAAGACAGATGAAGGTCTTCTTGGTTAACTATTTGAAGTGTCCAGATATCTTTAGTATGCAACCCTCAACTTTAGCAGTCTGGAACTAACTCAGTATAGCATGAATCCTCACAAATAAATTCCCAATTTTCTCATTTATTTTGACTCTCTGGATTCGCCGTTGTTTTAGGCTCCTAAAAATATACAAATGTTCTGTGAGTTTCAGTGTTCATGTGTGTGTGTGTGCATGTGTGTGTGTGTGTGTGTGTGTGTGTGTGTGTGTGTGTGAGAGAGAGAGAGAGAGAGAGAGAGAGAGAGAGTGTGTGTGTGTGTGTTTGTGAGTGTGTGTGTGTGAGAGAGAGAGAGAGAGAGAGAGTGTGTGTGTGTGTGCATGTGTGTGTGTGAGAGTGTGTGAGTGTGTGTGTGTGTGTGTGTGTGTGTGTGTGTGAGTGTGTGTGTGTGCATGTGTGTGTGTGCTTGTGTGTGTACATTTTAATAGCAGCCTTCCATTACACTGACGTACTGTTTCATTGTTTCATATGAGTCCGCGTAGTCTGCATATTATGCTGCATGCCAAACTTAAAATGCACTTATTTAGATCCGATTGATAGCCACGTGGCAGTGTATTTATGAGTACTTCTAATAGGTCTATTTTAAGTGTTTAGGTGCATGGACACATACATACATACATACACACATTCATACATACACACATACATACACACATACATGCACACATACAAATGCACATATATACGCATACATAATTACATATACACATACACACATACATGCATGCTAGAGGTCTGCGGGTAGAGCATTTTTGCTACCCGACCCGTACCCATAACACAGGACGTTACCCGTACCCGTACCCGACCCGTACTCAAAATTACGACCCAACGCGACCCGTACCCGCGGGTATACCCGTACCCGTACCGTACCCGCCACGTAATTAATAGGACTTTCCATAATCCCATGCAGTCCCTACCAGTCCAATGGTCTTACAAAGCATGTGGTAGTAATAATATTAGTCTGACAATCATGGCGATGATCACAGTAATAATAATAATAATAATAATAATAATAATAATAATAATAATAATAATAATAATAATAATAATAATAATAATAATAATAATAATAATATAATAATAATAACTTGTTTCGGGGAGCCGCAGGGGACAGCACGCCCCTTTCAGCGTCTTTCAATTTGCACGCAACGATTCAATGCTGTTGCTTTTCGTTGCACGTTTACAAATTTGACCGATGAAGATTACCATTAATTCCTGAACGACAAAACTCTTCGGATAGTTCCTTAGAGCCTGAAGGATTACACTTACCTCGGGCGATTCCAACATATAATAATAATAACTTTTATGCAGCAAGCCATAACACGGCAGTTTCCAACAAAATACCGCTATTTGAATAGTTTAAGTATTTCTCAGAGGGAAGGGGGTGCTAGACTTGGTGTTTCAACTATGCCTAACCTCAATGACTAGTAGCTGCATCAACGGCTGCTGGACTGCCAGGCTCGGCGTCAGCGACCTCTGACACCGGCTGTCGGGACTGAAACTCAGCTGAGATATATGTAAAAAAAGCGCTACGATCGGACTGTGTTAATGGAAATAAGCTATTTTGCAACTTTAAACTGAGCATCTATAAATGAATGTCAAGCTCACTAAGGCGCACTGACATAGGTCAACACAAGAATATGGTACCTATACAGGATACCGCCAATTACCATCAAAAGTCTTTGAAGGTGCAAGACTCACAATTACATGTAATTATGTCAGTTCGGTACGGGTAAAACCGGGTATACCCGTACCCGTAATGCTCCTACCCGTACCCGACCCGATGTAAAATGTCTACCCGACCCGTACCCGTATGCGGGTATGGGTCGGGTACGGGTAAACCCGCGGGTACGGGTATACCCGCAGACCCCTAATGTATGCATAAATACATACATGTATATGTACATATATGTATGTATGTATGTATGTATTTATGTATGTATGTATGTTTGTATGTATGAGCACTTGTTATAGCCCCTTCAAGATTTCTACTCAGAGGCGCTCCCGACTACTGAGCGCGGACACTGAATCGGGTTTCACTGCCGAAGCGCATGAGCACTGTGAGTGAAGGGCTTGCCCAGACCATCTATACGCGGCGGCATGAGGATGATCTTGAATGTGCATCCTGTCCGGCTGCACACCGGGAGCCAGTACACCACCGCACTCCTAATGAACGTATGTATGCATGCATGTATATATATGTATGTAATATGTATGTATGTATGTATGTATGTCAAGTCCCCACAAGCTGCAGAACAGAGGACTGACAAGTGACGACCTGGCTGGCTGGAGATGGGAATGTACTCTGGGGCCGCACAGACCACCAATGTTCGTCCCATGGGGATGATCTTGAATGTGATCCTGTCCTCAACCGGGAGCCAGCGCAACGTGTCTCGACTATAGATCAAAATGTGATGGAGAGAGAGAGACAGACAGACAGACAGAGACAGACAGAGAGAGACGACACAGACAGAGACAGAGACAGAGACAGAGAGAGTGACAGAGACAGAGAGAGTGACAGAGAGTGAGTCAGAGAGGCAGAGAGACAGAGAGATAGAGAGCCAGACAGACAGAGACAGAGACAGAGAGAGACAGACAGAGGAAAGGAGAGCGATGAAGAGAGGAAGAAGAAGAGATGGGGAGGGAGGAAAAAGACATACTGTAGAGATATGGGAGAAAGAAATAGGAAGTGAGAGAGACAATCTGCATACGAATGTAGTCAGTGGGCGTCGGAGAGAGATTGACAGAACGTTGCAATACATGTGTGTCCGCTAAAGCACATATTATCCACCGTTGACACAACATACATCGCATAGCTACTGAGCTAACATAGCTGAGCCGACACATAGCAAATCCTCCTCCTAGGAGTCAATCAACGTGACCATTAACGCTCCAAGACAAATGAGTATTGATCTCGGAACGCAGTGTCTGTACGTGAAGTTGGCAGTAGCAGCAGATTCTGATTGGTGTCGTCCCTGGGATTCAACGCTAACCGCTTGCATGGAAAAGACGATATATACCCAGATGCATTTGGTTGAAGAAACGCTAATGGTTTCTAACTGCCTTCCAATTAGTGTGTGACGCGGTAATGGGGAACGCGGGAAAAAACGCGGTAAAATCCGTGGTAATGGTGTCAAAAGCGGTGGTAATACCGTGGGGATGGTAGACGAGCATGCGGTATTATGGCCAGGAAACCTTATCATGACTGCGGTGTTAGAATTCATGTTTCCTTCAAGTTTTGACTAACGAATGTACGGTTAATGTAATCTTTCTTGACTTTTTGTAAGATCAGTGTTTCATCGTGAATATTCCATATTTTGCAATCTTCTCTATTGGGAGGTTTTAACATAAGGGAGTATTTACATGTAAATGTTATTTGCGAATGATTCTCGGAAAGGTGTTAAGGGCTTATCATCAGTGGTAGGCTAATAGTTGTTCTGCGTGCCGCTTGGACTGAATGTTATTTGACAGTCCATTGTGCCGTTGTTTCTGCTCTGATAAGCCGTTGTATCAAGCCCATCGTCGCCTTTTGATCTGATACTTTGCCGTGGTTGAAGAACTGTTTCTCGTCAGAGTATAAGTGGTTCCATGGCTTTGATTTGAATGTTCTTAGCGTCCAGAGAATCGTTTTTTCTCGTGCTGTCTGAGTCGAGCTTTCGAATTTGTGCACGCGATTATTGTATGGTGAGGCCTGGATGCACAAGCTGCACATGATGCTGTTTGTGTGGCGTGTGTGTTCTGTCCACAGTCTATGCCTTTTCCCATCTATATGGTTTCATTAAGAAGCCGTATTTATTGAGGATATGACGGATCATTTTCCTGCAGCCAGACTGTGTTTTCGTCGCCAGTTCGTCTCGTGTTCGGTCTTAGGTCTAGTTTTTCATATCACTGTGCCTGGTGGTTGTGCTGCTATATATTCCTGCGATGTCCATGGTCCAAGTCCTGCTATGTCCATAGTCCGAGTTATGCTATGTCCATGGTCCAAGACCTGCTATGTCCATGGTTAAAGTCCTGCTAATGTCCATAGTCCAAGTCCTGCTATGTCAATAGTTCAAGTCCTGCTATGTCCTTAGTCCAAGTCCTGTAGTGTTTTTAGTCCAAGTCCTGCAATGTCCTTAGTCCAAGTCCTGCAATGTCCACAGTCCGAGTCCTGCTATGTCCATAGTCCAAGTCCTGCTATGTCCTTAGTCCAAGTCCTGCAATGTCCTTAGTCCAAGTCCTGCTATGTCCTCATTCGTGCGTTAGTTTCCCTCGTACGACTTGTTTCTGTTTTCGTTTCTATTATGACTCGTCTTTTATTAGTGGTTGACAGATCGGACACAATCGATCGATTCTAATTATAAAATCTCTCTCGTCATTATCTACTTTTCCCGCAATTTATATCTTCTAATTATCAGGAGCAAGGTCAAACTCTACTGTATACAGTCACTCCTACCATTATATACCAACGGGTGCATGGCAACACTCTTTTGTTACCATGACTATCGCAGACAGCTTCAAGTCTGTGGACACGTCCTAATACCGAAAACACAGGTAGTTAAGTCACCTTTTAGCACGCGTCCGTATGTCAATGTATAATTGTATATATATTGATGTTATATGCATTTGTATATATATATATATATATATATGTGTGATTATATATACACTGCCAGGAGGGTATATATATATATATATATAGTATTATATATATATATAGTCCAAATGCAATATAACATCAATACGTAAAATATACCCTAATATTTATATGCACTGTGCACACTTAGTACACAGAATTAGCCCAACTAAACAAACATGTCCAACACAAATGTGTGTGTGTGTGTTAGTGTCCTGCAATGTGTGTCGTGCGGTAGTGTGTGTGTGAGACTTGTGTGTGTGTGTGTGTGTATTATGTGTGTAGGTGTGTGTAGGTGTGTGTAGATAATACATAACAGACTTCCATTACACCGACGTACTGTTTCGTTGCTACTTTGTGTATACAAATTGAGACCTATTTTTTAAGGTCGTGGATACAGTCACGTCCGACGTGAGCCGATACCTGGGACTAGAATCACGCCCGCCTCGCAATTGGTCAATGCATGTCACATGATTCTGTGTACCTGAAACGAACCGACCGATAAACATTCCCGATTGCGGTGCAAGGCTGTTCACCGTGTTTTCTAATGACGACACTAACCCTAACCCTGACCCTAAAGGACTCTCACGACGCCTAACCTAACCCTAACCGACCCTCACGACGCCAAATCTGACCCTAAACGACCACACGAATCCTAACCTGATCCTAACAGAGCCATCAAGATGTCCGCCATTTCGAAATTCCAAGGGAAGACAACAAGTTCACGTGACAGACTTTAGCCAATAACGCGACGGGCGTGAATTTAGTACTGGGGTTCCGCTAACGCCCGGGGCGTGAACGGATCCACTACGATTTTTTAAATGTGCAATTGTGCATTCCACCATAGACCACAAAATATATGCATATAACGTGTTTTCCTTCGAGAAATCTCTATTAACGGTGCAATAAACATGCATTCATATATACATTATGCATACAAATATATATAATTATATTGTTATTCTATCTAGGGGTCATTGCACTGTTGCTATATATTATGCATGTTTGGGTGTTGGCTATTGGGCAATGGCGGAGGCTTTGGTAAAGCCCATGCATGCTTGCACAATAGCGATAGTCATATACGGGTCGAAACTATTGTAGGAGATGATATTCTGTGAAGCGTATGCATTGAGAAAGGAGCGCACGGGCGTGCGACAATGGTCTATTTTGTGCTGTGTATAAATAATTTTGAATTGGAAATCTTTTGATGCATTATTCCGCTTATAGACGTTATTATATAGATATAATAATATCAACGAGTCAGATGCTGAGTCATTAAATATCTGATGTAATAACGCCAAAAAAACTCAAAGCGAAGGACCGCTACTCTACTAACAGTGAAAAAAAAATTGTTTCGGCTTAACGACACTTTTTCATATCGAAGATGATTAGTGTCGGAGGCAGAAAGCAACCTCGTACTCCACGTTTAAATTGCGACCGAGCCACCCGCAGTAAAGATCCGAGAAATTAATCTCTGATAAACCGACCCGACCGGGAAGCGAACCCGGGGCGCCGGCGTGACGAGCGGGCTACCAGCCCACTCGGCCACTCAGGATCTCTGTAATAGCCAATAGCCACTAACAGTGAGGGTCGATAGGGGCCTATATAGTTAGAGAATCGATCGTTTGAGAACCATATGGAAGTCTTTGACATATAACATACCCATTATACATACTACTATTCTACTACTACTATTCCTTTATTTCAAAAACTCGTTGACACAAACGCAACAAGATTACAAAATCAACAGTTTAGATATCGATTAGACAAACAAAAAATAGTCAAATAGATAAGAGGGTTAGGAATGTATTAGTGACTGAGACCTATTGCTGAAGAAAATGATTGTTTAGCCAATACACCATAAAGTACTCATACATAAGTGTGTATGTGTGTGTGTATATATATATATGGAGCAATCTCCATCCTAAATATATGTATGTGTATGTACGTATAGATGTATGTATATATGCCTATATATAATATATATCTATATAATAGTTCTGATAAGGAGAAATTGAGGATGGAAATTGCTTGTGACACAAGGTGAGACGGGTCAGCAACTTGTCCAGACACTTCGAATATCCTATAGCGCATGTCCGATGAGGAGAAATAACATGAGAAAGAAGAAGAAGACAAGGAGGATGGGAAAGGAGGAAGAGAAGCAGGAAAGGATAAACAAGACTCATTAGTGGAAAACAAGGTATATAGGAAACAAGAAAAGAGGAATTACATGAAGGCAAAAAGGAAGAAGGAGGGAAATGAAAAGATCCAATGAAGCGACATCTTACGGCTGCAAAGACCGTTGACATCAATACACGTATATCTGCATACATACATACGTTGGCCCTCTGTCCTGTCTGTATGTATGTCTGTCTGTCTGTCTCTGTCTGTCTGTCTCTCTCTGTCTCTCTCTCTGTATATATATATATATATATATATATATATATGTATATATATATATATATATATATATATATATATATGGTGTGTGTTTGTTTATACGTATATGTAGGAGCCGCAAACAGAGGAGGAGTAAGTAGAAGAGGAAGACTAGTAGGAGGCATTAGGAGCGCATGCAATAGCCAAGGGACATCAATCTTCCTTCCTGCGGTAACTTCAAAGCGTTGTTACTAGCCTCGTTAATCAGAGTCTTCATTTGGGACTAAGATGTCTACGTCTGTATGTACATGTTTCTAAACACTTCCTGTATTGCCTTTTACAACCTCATAAAAGCACTTCCCTGCGAGCCAGACATAGCTATATGTTAAGCCATATATAGTCCGGTAAGGACGACATTGTTAAGCAGCGAGTCAATTGGTCACCATGGTGGGCTCCCGACAACAAGCAGAACTCAAACGACAGATTCCCATCCAGGGTTTAAATTATTATTATCATTATTATTATTATTATTAATTTTTTTTACCCGAGGATCCCTCAGGTGGCCTAAAAAGTCCGGAGACTGCTTGAAAAACCTATTATTCTGGAATGGTCTTGTTGTCAATTATGTTGTCCGAAATGGTTCCCGGACGGCATTGAATCGTTGGACGTTTATAGAGAGTCGTTGAAAGAGAAAAGACGAGTCCCTCGGGTCTCCGGTTGCTAGGGTCAGGTTACGCCCCAGCAGATCAGAAATAAAATCAAGGCATAAGCAATTGATGGGGCTAAATGTTTCGAGTGCCAACGGGACAAAGGCGTAGGAGTTGCTGAGGACCTGATATTTGTCCTGCTTTCTCGTGGCGGCGGCTTCAGCGGTCGCGACACTGTTCTTCCCTTCCAAAACAGAATTCATCATCCTCGGCCTTCCTGACCAAATCAAGAAAATCCCTGACCTTTCAATACACCTGACCACTAACTCTTCATCTCTTACCTTCACCTCTGATGCCCCTGTCCGCAATCTTGGTGTTACTTTTGATCCACATCTCTCCTTCTCTAATCACATCTCCAACCTCTCGCGCTCCTGCTTCATGCACATTCGTGTCCTCCGCCGCATCCGACCCATGCTCGACTTCAAAACTGCCTCCACCATTGCTACCTATTTTTATATATATATTCGTTTAATATTGAATCACTAGGTTGACACACCGCAACCCATTACAGAAAGTGGTATTGCCAGAGAAAAAAAAGAAGAATGGAAATAATTAATAGTTTTGAAATATCTGTTCCAGCAAAGGGCGACTTGTTCAACGGGGCAACATCAAACTCCTAAATAAAATCCTTGGGATATAATTCCTGTCATCTTTAAGCGGTAGGACAAAGTCATGTGGTCTGGGTCGAAGGTCATGGTGGCGGACAACAGCTGGAGGGAAGATCGAACGGAGCACATGAGTCCGGCATCGGACAACCGATCGTAGTAGTCCGTCTTCTGCGTCGCCCACCATCGCCACTCAAAGCTAGACTATTGCAATTCCCTCTCTCAACCTTGAAGCCACCCAACTAAAGAGTCTGCAGCTCATCAAAAACTCACTAGCCAGAGCCGTCACCAGAACGCCCAAGCATCATCACATCACTCCCATCCTCAAATCACTCCATTGGTTAAAAATCCCAGAGCGAATTCACTTCAAAGTCCTCTCGCTAACCTACAACTCCCTAGTCCCTACAACACTCCCAGCCCAGATATCTCCTCGAACTCTTTCACCATCCAGCAAGCCCGCTCTACCCGATCATCCTCCGTTCTCACTATTTCTCGAACCCCCGGTCACAACTCATCTCAAGTTCTCCAATCGAGCAATATCCAACACTGGGACCGCGTCTCTGGAACGTTCTACCTCCTGAATTCCGCAACTTTTCGGTTCCTCCACCATCATCGCCAATCATCCACCATCATCTGCCTCAGGCTCCTCTATCCATCACCCCAAGGCTTTCCACTCGAAACTAAAGTCTCTGCTTTTCAAGAACTCTTATCCTGACTCATCTGATCCTGTACCTTCTAATCCTCGACCTAAAAGACACCCACCTTAGCTTCTGACGTCATGTTCATAGTTCATTTTCACGGACTACTTAACATCGAAGAAGAGGAGCAGTTGTACTTAATCCCGGCTTAACGACACTTTTTCATATCGAAGATGATTAGTGTCGGAGGCAGAAAGCAACCTCGTACTCCACGTTTATATTGCGACCGAGCCACCCGCAGTAAAGATCCGAGAAATTAATCTCTGATAAACCGACCGACCGGGAATCGAACCCGGGCCGCCGGCGTGGAGAGCGGGCTACCAACGCACTCGGCCACTCAGGAGCAGTATAACAAGCGACTACTTATAGGCAGCAACCCATGAGCCCCAACACCAAGCAGACCCTCGAAGTTGACAAAAGACCATCCGGAGACCCTTCGGCCACCAGATCCGTGAAGACGACATTTTCATCAAAGGGCCAATTGGTCGTAAACGGCCAATAACGTGCAGCAGAACTAACAGCTGCAATTCAAGGTTTCTCTGCTCCTTTCCCACAGGAGCTGCAGACTGTCCCGCTAGTAACCTGAAACCCCTCACAGCGGACGAGTCGATTTGTTGAAGTCTGAGACTTTGATAACATGCGCCAAAACATTAAAAAATCGACAGTTAAACAGAGAAATAACCAGGAACAGAGACAGGGTCACAGTCGGCCGAGTCAACACAAATTATCGAGCTAAATCCGCCTGTGACAAACTAATTGATCTAGCGGCACCACACCTAGAAATCACTTGCATAGTGTAAATATGCATACATTTATGTATGTACGTAGGTAGGTAGGTATGTATACACCTAGAAATCACTTGCACAGTGTAAATATGCATACATGTATGTATGTATGTACGTAGGTAGGTAGGTATGTATACGCCTAGAAACCACTTACACAGTGTAAATATGCATACATTTAGGGCCTATGTATGTATGTAGGTAGGTAGGTAGGTATGTATACACCTAGAAATCACTTACACAGTGTAAATATGCATACATGTATATGCACATGTATGTACGTATATATGTATGTATGTATTTCTGTATGTATGTATGTATGTATGTATGCATGTATGTGCGTACGTACGTATGACATACATACATGTGTGTATGGATTATGGACGTCTGAATACGCGAGTACGTATGTAAGTACAGTGCGCATACATGTATATAGACTTCTACGGCCTTGGCGGCCGTAATATGTCGCTAAACTGGTTCTTCTTCTCCTCCTTCTTGTTCCACTTTCTTTTTATGTGATAATTCCTCTTTCTTTCTTTTTTGAATTTAGTCATATTTTATCCTTCTGCTGTGACCTTTTCTCACATCCTCGTGCTCCGCCTCGTATTCGTCTCATTCTTCTTCTTCTTCTTCTTCCTCCTCCTCCTCTCCTCCTCCTCTTCTTCTTCTCCTCCTCCTCCTCTTCTTCTTCTCCTCCTCTTCCTCCTCTTCTTCTTCTTCTCCTCCTCCTCCTCTTCTTCTTCTCCTCCTCCTCTTCTACTTCTTCTCTCCTCCTCTTCTTCTTCTTCTCCTCCTCCTCCTCTTATTCTCCTCCTCTTCCTCCTCCTCCTGTTCTTCTCTTCTTCTTCTTCTTCTCCTCCTCCTCTTCCTCCTCTTCTTTTCTTCTTCTTCTTCCTCCTTCTCCTCCTCTTCTTTTCTTCTTCTTCTTCTTCTCCTTCTCCTTCTCCTCCTCTTCTTCTTTTCTTCTTCTTCTTCTTCCTTCTTCTTCTTCTTCTTCTTCTTTTCTCCTCCTCCTCGTCTTCTCCTCTTCCTCCTCCTCCTCTTCTTCTTCTTCTTCGTTCTTCTTCTTCTTCATCCTCCTCCTCGTCCTCCTCCTCCTCCTTCTCCTCCTCGTCCTCGTCCTCCTCGTCCTCTTTCTCCTCCTCCTCTTCTTCTTCTTCTTCTTCGCGTTCTTCTTCGCATTCTTCTTCTTCTTCTTCTTGGGTTCATCGCCCTCCTTTGTCATCGCTTGTTGGTGTTGACCGCACGCATCTCTAGATTTCCCCAGTCTATCCTCTGTCAATAAATAGCCTCATCCTGTGCACTTCCGTTTCGCACCAATCCCCGCCTTCATCGATCCATTCCGTGTTTTGTCTTCCTCTCATCCATGCACTTAACTCTCCGTCAATCCAAACACAACTTGTTTAACCATCCTGCAAATGTGTACAAAGAAACTGAGCTTCCTTTTCATCAGCCGACTTTGCTAGCCTACTTTTCATTAGCCTACTTAGTACTCACTTTCCATTAGCCTACTTAATACTTACTTTCCATTAGCCTATACTTGACATTTACTTTCCATTAGGCGTACTTGCTGCACTGTGTTTCGTGTGTAAACCACTCCATCGTCACTGCCCATTCTCTGGTAGTGTCAGTCCAAAGCCTGGATAAAGGAGGAGGGTTGCTAAGCTATAGTCATCTTTATTCTGACACAGTGTCGTGAAGCAGTAACTAACGGAGGAGGAGGAGGAGGTGGAAGTGGAGAAGCAGAGGACGAGGAGGAGGAAGTTGCCTATGAGGAGTAGATGGAAGTTGCTTTATAGAGCGAAGGATTAGGCTCAAATAGGATGACGAAAAGGATTGACAGTAATCCCAATCTCCAAACTTCTAAAGCCCCACCCGAAAGCCAAGCGCATGGCACAAGCTTATTAACGAGCGCTGCGTCTAATCAGAAGGGTTGTAATATAGATACAGAGTGAGAGGCATTGTTGATGCAGGTTAACGTGGCTGAGAACAGTTGCTTTTGTGTGTTCCTCCTCTTCATCACTCTTATCATCATTAATAATTAATTTATTTATTATTCATTCTTCCATTAAAGCAAGCAAGTAAGTAAGTATTGCCTTTATTACTTCATTAGCAAACGCACAATGTGACTTCAAAATGGAAAGTAAAATTACACATAGAACGACGTTAATAATTTTATATATATATATGAATATATATATATATGATAATGATATATATATAAGTAAGTAAAATTAGTACATAGAACGACATTAATAATTTTATATATATATATATATATAAGTCCATATATATATGATAATGCTATATATATATATATATATATATATATATATATATATAGTAATAAATAGGAAAGTTATAGCACATGTCAATACGTGTAAAGCATCCTGGTAATGAATCCTTTCTAGTGAGGAGGTCGGTACGTTGAATTTTACGGTTTTGGGTACGTGGTCGTAAAGAGTATTGTGAATCGTGATTCATGAACTGGAGGGAGAAATCCATGGAGGACATGCCCAGGATCAGCCAATATAGTGGCAAATAGAGCGCGGTCAGCTTTGACGCAATCTCTTCTAATGTAGGGGAGTGGCAGGGCAAAATGCCCTGCTATAAAAGGGGTTTTTTAATCAAAGAGTTTATCCGTTCTCGCTCGCCTAGATTAGGGAATCCCCACCAAACAGGAGAGCATGCAGTACACCATTCGCGCAACAATGGTAGAGCGCACTACGTATATAGACGATAACCGGTAAGCCAATGAGCCACAATGCAAACAAGGACTGCTTGGCTCTGCAGCATATATTTTAATATGAAGGGAGAGCCTGATTCTTTCAGAGAGCGCAACACCAAGCATCTTGAGATCTGTAACCCGGTCACCCGGTCAATCCCAGCAATTGGCGGGATTGTGACATCAGTTCGGTAATGGAGACGCGTTATGATAATTTCACAGGATTTGCTAGTATTTAAACATAAGTTGCAACTTTTAATCGTAATCGTAATCGTAATCTCCAAACTTCTAAAGCGCCACTCGAAAGCCAAGCGCAGGGCACCAGCTTATTCACGAGCGCTGCGTCTAGTCAAGAGGGTTATCCGAGAGAATAGTCCGAAGAAGGTCCGAGTCCGGTTTCCAGAGGATCAGACTTTTAGACCATTGTACAATATCAGCACGTTCAGTTCGGTAGCAGAAATGCCTGATGCAGGTACCACCACCAAATAGTCATCAGCTTACTTAAATAATTGGTTTTCAACATGAAGAGCCTTTAGACCAGAAAAATTGTAATCAGAAGATTAGGGGGACCGAGTCCCGACCTCTGCACAAAACTGGCATTTATTCATTCATTCATTCATTCATTCCTTTCAGATATTTATATAGCGCCCCTTCAAGATTTCTACTCAGAGGCGCTCCCGACTACAGCGCGGACACTGAATCGGAGTTTCACGCCGAAGCGCATGAGCAATTGTGAGTGAAGGACTTGCCCAGGGTCCCTACGCGGCGGCTTGAGGTGGATTCGAACCCGCAACCCTCCGGCTGCAAGGCACCAAACATACCCCTTGAGGTCAATGAGGTGGATTCGAACCCGCAACCCTCCGGCTGCAAGGTACCGACATACCCCTACACCACCGCGCCTCATTTATACTCTTGTAAGATGAAATAATACCACAGAACTTGGTACAACGCACCCGACGATACAGTAATGCATAAATGCAATATTACCCAATTATACACGAAATCCGGAATTGGTATTTTTATTCATTCATATAATTATTCTCTAAGCGTCTGTGTGCTATCTTTGTCCAGTGCCCATCTCTGTCAACTTGTACTCTACCAATCGCAGCCTGGCTTCTGATTTTGATCATTGGATTTGGCTGGGCTCTCCAATAGATAGTGGTTTTCGATTGCAATTTGGCTCGAAGCGACCATCGACGAATGTCCTGGACATTACGATAAAGGCGCTTACAGAAGTTACTAGATTACATTAGATTAGATCAGATTAGATGAACCATAGTGCATCATTACAATGGCGCTATAAAAGTCACTAGATAAGATTAGGGGAGGCCATAGAAGGAGACATAGA
This sequence comes from Aporrectodea caliginosa, assembly GCA_020284085.1. Taxonomy (NCBI): domain Eukaryota; kingdom Metazoa; phylum Annelida; class Clitellata; order Crassiclitellata; family Lumbricidae; genus Aporrectodea; species Aporrectodea caliginosa. Next base: position 1,241,975 of record JACEVL010000077.1, read on the forward strand.
GCAATGGCGTGAAGAGCATGTATAACATGAAGTATAGGAAGCGGGATCGCTTCCCGCTGCCCTTCCAAAGATCGACTCAGCCTTTCATTCGCCAGGCGACGTTGGTAAAATAAATAGTAAAACGCGAAAGGCGCCTTGCATGACTGCCATACAGTTGAATTCGACCCTTTTAATAACGGGTGATAATCCGTTCACGTTCACTTCATACTATGAATTGCAATCATACTGCGTTGTGTCAGTTTGAAATAATAAACGAAGATTATTATTATTATTATTACTATTATTATTATTATTATTATTATTATTATTATTATTATTATTATTATTATTATTATTATTATTATTATTTTTACCCGAGGTATCTATAATCCCTCAGGATTATTATTTTTTTCTCGAGGTATCAAAGGATCCCTCAGGTGGCCTAAAAAGTCCGGAGATAGCTGCAGAAGACTATTATTCTGGAATGGTGTTCCAGGAATGGAATGGTGTTATTATTATTATTTTTTATGCTATGAGGTAAACATGATCCTCAGGGACTTTAATATTACTCATTGAAATAGGGGTTGTCTGGAGATGACCCTACTATTATTATTATTATTGTTATTATGTCATTATTATTATTATTATTTTTTTTGCCCGAGGTATCAATGATCCCTCAGGCGATCCAAACAATATCCGGAGATGTTACTGATGGTGGTCTGGAACGGCAACTCACTCGGCAGTGTCTGGTTGGGCAAAGGTACCTCGGAAGGCAACAGCATTAAAGCGTTGGATGGTGGTAGACATGCGTTATTATTATTATTATTATTATTATTATTATTATTATTATTATAATTATTATTATTATTATTATTATTATTATTATTATTATTATTATTATTATTATTATTATTATTATTATTATTATTATTATTATTATTATTATTATTATTATTATTATTATTATTATTATTATTATTATTATTATTATTAACTCATATAACAACCCTGGACTGATAAGCCAGTCCACTTTCTCTGCGGAACCTTCAAATACGTGAGTAGTCCCTAATCTGCAATGTTCTCGCAGTCACTATTTCCATTGTTCAGTCATGTTCCTATCATTGTATATTTAATCCAGGCTGGGATGGACTCGACGCGTGAATGGAAAGGGTGGTTTTGTGTTGCTTAGCTTTGTTCAATTGGTTGACCTCTTCCTTCTTCCACACGAGGACAGATTAACCACTGAGGAGATTGGACGCCGAGGTATCCATACAAACACGCATCGTCTGTTCACAGATGTCGACACCGTCGCAAGATGCGTGTTTACCAGAGGAAATGGTGGCTGTCCATCCCGTCTGTTCGTCGCCTTCGTGTGTTCTGAGAGTCTGTTTATCCAGTTGTCTTTCCTTTTGTCTGCTCTTCTCTTCGTCTATCTGGCCACCTCTCTGTCCGTCTATGAGTCTATCTGTCTCTCTGCCTATTCGTCCGTCTGTCTGTCCGTCTGTTTGTCTGTCTGTCTATCTGTATGCATGTCTATCTGTCTATCCGTCTGTCTATCTGTCTTTCTCTCCGTTTGTCTCTAGCTGTCTGTCTGTCTGTCTGTCTGTTTGTCTATCTGTTCATCTGTCCATCTGTTTGTCTGTCTGCCTGCTTCTGTCTGTCTGTCTGTCTGTCCGTCTGTCCGTCCGTCCGTCCGTCTGTCCGTCCGTCTGTCTGTCTGTGTGTCTGTCTCTATTGTTCTCTGCAGACCAACATCCACATGCAGTCATGCCTATCTGCTTGTTTTCGTCGATGGGTCTGCAATGAAACCGATCACAGTTCCCTTCCCCCCTCTTTCCTTCCTACCTCCCTTCTCTCTCCCTCCGTCTTTCTCTCTTCTTTCTTTTCAATCCCCTCTGCTTCCCTAGTGTACACCGAAGCATCTTGTTTGTCACGACTAATGAGTATATATACGGCGCTTCATAAAATGATTTACACGACAGCATATATATATATATATATATATATATATATATATATATATATATATATATATATATATTAGGGTGGTTGCATCTCTAATGGAAAATTTTCAACTTCAGTTGTTTACTTTCGCCAACCCGGCATTCCGTGCCAATTGGTTTGGAAGTAATGTAGCCCAAAAATTAGCAGTATTGAACAATATCTAGGACTGCCACAACGTCTTTGAAATTTTGTGTTTTTACAGATAATTTTCGTCATTTCGAGTATAAGTATTTGATTCGCATTTTTGACATAATATTATGTTTAGTTGGATGATTTTACTTAAGCACAACTTAAAAATAATTTCTACAATGTTTATGTTCTCGTTGATTGTTTATTATTAACTTTTATTGGCATTTTAGTGCTATTTGATCCGTGAGTTCCTGAGACCGATAACCACAAATCTATTCGAACAAGCATACACAAAAGGGTGTAGTGGAAAATAAGCGAAAATTAGAAATTCGAAAAGTAATAGCAACCAAAAGTTGCCTGATGGCATGGATCAAACACTGTTCAAAATTTAAAAAAATATTAATGTCTTTCCGCCCCCACCAGAGGGCCAAAGTTACGAGACAAAGCGTTTTTCGAGAAAATTGTAGGTTTTCTTGTAAGATATTCTAATTGAAAACTAATTAACTGCCATTCAATATACCGCTAGAAAGAGCTCTTAAAACTGAATAAAATGATGTATTAATTTTCAGAATATACCCATATTTGTAGAAGTTATTAACTTTTTTACCATTTCCTCAATAATAATAATAACTCTAATAAATAATTTTAATCACTAATCAGTGTAATCACTAGTAAACCAGGCATGCAATAAATGTAATTGTGCTGTAATCTGGACCTACTACAGGAAGTTGAATTTATTCCTGGTTTAAGTGTTCACTTTTCATTTTTGATTACAACTATTATGCTTACTGTTCGAGTGCTCCTATATTTGATAAAGGGTGAAACTTTGATGGTGTTGTGGCAGTCCTAAATATTAAAAATTTTTCATACAACTTTTGGTGTGATGTTTCTGGATGGAATGGAACCAAATGGAACCTTGGCGAACATTAGTTTCACACTTTTATGTTTTAAGAACCACCCTAATATATATATATATATATATATATATATATATGATATTATGTATCTGGTATGTACATTTCACTGTGATGAACACGCAAACTGCAAACACACACACACATATTTGTGTTGTGTTTGTGTGTGTGTGAATGGATGATTGATACATCACATAGCTGCAAATCCGTTCAGATATAATATATATGTATTTAAATACAGGGAATGCACATTAGCATTCTTGAAATCAGCGCGGTCGGTGTACATCAATGTATACATAAATCGTATGCTTTTCTTCACATTCATACAACATCTTAATTGAATGTCCTAAAAACTCCACATCGACACAGCCGTGGTCACTGTGAAGTCAGAATCCCTCTTATATGGACCTTACCCTCCTCAACAAGAACGTCAAAATGGGTATGTGTACAGTGTAGGACCTATTGGACCTATAGGACAAATTTATTAGCCTCTGCATATGTGGTCGGCATATTCCTCTCCCTTGCTACCAAGTCTTCCCACTCAAAGTGTTTGGAAGTCACTGCAGTAATTATGACAGAGTTGACTATGGGAGGCACAAAAATCTTGAAACATATATCTGCGCTGGCCAGGATTT